>CAEFZY010031094.1:0-14849 GCA_903066815.1 Brachyrhaphis roseni
TATTACTCAAATCAATTTCTGAAGCTTATGTTCATTTAAAAATGTATGACAAACTAATAAAACTTCTTCTAATTTGACCAAAACTCACATTCCTGTTGTTAAACCAGAGCTTATTAATAAGAATATTCTTTCTTGCTTTAGATAAAATGTCTAAAGCAAGATATTTATATATTTACTAGATGCAAATACTATATTTGTATATAGTATTTGCAGACTATATGCAAATTGCATATAGTATGCAATTTGCATACTATATACTACAGGTTTTTTTTTTAATCAGTTTATACATTTTAGCTCAAACTCCAATCAAAATAGCTATGCTATGCTAATACTAGTAAGAGGACCCAAAATGCTTCACATAAATGAAATGTAACAGGTTAGAAAAAAGTGTGAAAAATAATGTATTCCACTTAAGTTGAATACATAATTTATTGCATTTTGAAATGAAACCCTGCCATTAAACCAACCACACTACAACATTGTGCTGTAATTTCAATTGCAGTGTCTCAGAACATTCCCAGAATGCATTGGAGTGACATGATGTGATCACACATACATTTTGTTGTGGAGATCGACTGTGCTTATTTTTCAATGGGAATTGAAAAATAAGCAATTTTACCTTCAAAAACGAAAAATATTCTTACAGCGCATATATCTTTATTTTTATTTTTTTTTTGCTCATGCACTGGGAGTTAAAGATGATGACAGTTTTTTTTTTAGGCTTGGAGGTGGAACAGCCCCTTTTGACTTGTGTGGTTCTAAATCCAGTGTTGGACACAAAAGGAGGGTGGCAGAAAGAAGAAACACCAACAGCCTCCACCTGACCGGGACCCAGTTATAGACTGAAACAGGAGGGTGGGTGTGTGTGGATGTGTGTGTCTGAGTTGGGAGAATGAAAGAAAGAAAGGAAGATACCCAGAGGTGCATCTATCTCTCACATTCACTGTCATGATTAGCAGCTATTATCAGCAGTTTCAACCGGCTGCCAGTCAGGCTAAATTATTCCGCCGCGAATCGACTTGCAGCTAGTTGACCAATGACTGCTTCCTTTCCTCCGAACACTAACTCCGCTCCGTCTGATTTCATTTCCTACCTTTTCTTTCATGTCTCTCATTGATTGGGTGCTGTGTTTTCAGCTAGAACCTTTTCTTTATCACTTCCCACCCTCCGTCATTTCTGTCGACCGTTTCTCCCTTATAGCAACTAAATCACAGTGCAGATGTTGCGTGTATGTTTAAATCTGCGTGGGTGTGCAGGGGGGGGTGCGTGTGTGTGTGTGTGTGTAGTATTTCAGGGCAGAATAGTCCAAGCAGCAGCCTGATCCATACTAATGTTCATTGATAGAAAAATCAATGGTGCATTGATCCAAGACTTGGCTCCAAGATGGGGAGGGAGGGAAGCTGCAAGTGTGAAGACTGGAAAGGATTAGGCGGATGAATAAAGAGGGGAAAAGGAAGGTGTAAAGCATCACAGGCCTCTGCAGATGATCAGGCTCCTGCCCTCATGGCTCCTGTTAGGGGCTGGTATGTGTGAACAACCTGTCGTTCTCCCTGTGCTGTTCTCTCCTTTCTCTGCTCTCTGGCAGAACTCCTCTTGAGAGCGAATGAACGAGCCTCAGAAGAGAGAGGGAGCGGGTGGGGGGGAAAGGTAGGAGGAGAAACAAGAGAGGAGGGAGAAAATCAATTTTCTACGACAGGCAGGCTGGTCTAATGGAGGTCTAAAAGAGGAAGAGGAGGAGAGGACATACTTTCCTCTGATTACCTCCTGCCGTCTCCCTGACAAACCTTCAAAGCCGGCATCGCCACAATGGCCTTGTTCGTCCGACCTTTCGTCGAAGGCATGGAGTCTAGCTGCTTCTTTTCCCTCAGCCCCAATCAGGCCTTAAGGCAGACAAAAAGGCCAAATATACCATAAGCTTACCTAAAAGACACCAGATATTTAACAAAAAAAAATTAATTATTTCAGAACATATCCCATTATCTTTGCATTGGGAACACCAGTGGAACATTTCAAAGGCACATCTTAGCTAATATCTTCTTCAGTCTGCCCTTCTACAAGTTATGTGACCGTGCCTTACGTCTCCATGAGAGAAAATGAGCTGTATTAAATGGATAAAGGTTTCCATTAGTCCTGAGAGGAATCGTTTTTAAAGAATAAAGGAAGAACATTTGTCATGAGTGTCCCTGCCAAACGAGGAGAAATATCCAGAGCACCGTTTCCCCCTCCCGCCATTCTGCGCTCAGATGGGTCCTGAGCAGGTTGTTCAATTTCCTGCAGCAGGCTGGATTATTATGAATCGGCGAGTGAAGTGGACACTGGCTGCAGGGGCAGAAATTGCGGGCAGGTGATTTGTCCCAGTTTGAGCTAAGTGAATTTTAAAACCTTGTTTATGGATTTGATGATGAAGGACGCCGCGTGCACGGCTGGTTAGCAAAGAGTGGTACAAAATGTGCTCTTATCGAAGCCGTAGCACCGAAAAAACGATTTCTGGTAACAATAAATTCTAAAATGACTTAATTAGTTTGGGCAGGTAAAATAAATGTAGTGTTTCATGAGTAGAACGTTTCACAAACTAGGATAAGTGGTGGTGGAGTAGTTAGCATGCTTTATACACACACACACACAAAAAAGAAAAATTGAGTAATATCAACCTGCTGGCAAGAGAAACTGATATCCTTCACCCAGCCATAGTTTTAGATGCATATCTAACCACTTTACAGGCAATGAACTAGCTGGCTTTTGCTAAAGAACAGTGTTAATGGTTGTTTAGCAACCCTCCTGGAATAGCCAATGGTGTCAAAGCTTCAACCACCCAACCCAAACTTTTAAACCTGCAGACAGGGAGGTGGTGGAACGCAAAGGTCACTGTCCACAGAAAAAATGAGTTTAACATCACCTTTGGATGAGAAGGTGCTGACCGTGAAAGATGCCCATATGCCACAAGTCTATTTCCTTTAGACTTGTGTTCAATTATCCAACCTGATGCAGGTACGACAGCCAAAATGCTGTTAATTATTACTTTGCTATGCAAACTTTTAAAAAAATGACCCTATTCACACTTTCATTTGTTAAAGCCCCCCTCAGTTCTACATGCACTAGATATTTTCTGTCTGGGATTTATGAGGAGAGGAACATGCATTCACTTATTATTTTCATTCAAAGTGAATTGTTTAAAACAAATTCCTGACTATTCTTGCACCTGTTATTGAGTCTGAGTGCATAAGAAAGTCAGTTTTCAATCTCTTTCAAATTGTCTATAATGTCAAATAAAATAAAATTGTAATTCTGGCTTTCTACTGCTCCACTCTGGCCACGCTCTCTGAAAACTTTCTCTAGCACCCCTG
This sequence comes from Brachyrhaphis roseni, assembly GCA_903066815.1. Classification (NCBI taxonomy): domain Eukaryota; kingdom Metazoa; phylum Chordata; class Actinopteri; order Cyprinodontiformes; family Poeciliidae; genus Brachyrhaphis; species Brachyrhaphis roseni. The sequence continues at coordinate 3,345 of CAEFZY010031094.1, forward strand.
CCAAAAAAAAAAAAAAAAAAAGGTAAGCTGTTAGAAATAAAAACGATCACAGTAAAGGCTTGAACAACTGCTACAAATTGCTAACGGAGAGCCGGCAACACTTTGTCTTCCTGTCTGTCTGTTTCTGTTCTTCTGTCGCTCCCTCCCCTTCTCCCCGTGGCTCTTTGTGCTTTTCTGTCTCTCGGCCTGCGAGGTGAAATTGGCTTCCATGGTAACGACACACTCTGTTTATGCCACGACATCTCACTTCATCACAAGCTGTTGATGGCTTTGATTTGCATGCGTGCCTGCGCGCCCCCACCTCCCACCATTTCTGAGAAACACTTCTTGAAACACACGTCACACAGGTGTTTGTGCCTCTGGCAGGTCAAAACTATTAATCCACAGACATTCGATAGAGAATCTTAAAAGGAGGAGAAGAAGGGAAGTTGCTGAATTCAGTCTGTTGGTTTCCGCACCAAACGTCCAAACAAAACTCCAAAAATGGGACTTTAACTGGTGCATTTGTCTTGCAATACGCTGTTTAACTTTTACAAATATGCAATCCGTAAAAAAAAAACAAAAAACAAAAAAACAAAACAGGAAATTGGTACTCCAGCTGCTAAGATTTGAAAAATGTTCGTTTAATCACCCTCATTTTCTTGTTCTCTGACCAGATCCTGAGCACTTAACCACTTAAATTAGCAGCAGAAACAATGATTATGACTCCTTTTCACTAAAACCAGTCACCCCCAATTAGTGGAGTAGGGTGGAGGCTTGGAGTAGGGGAAGAAGAGGAGGAGGGGGGTGAGAGCTGGGGGGAGGCATGGAGGCAGGGAGGTAGGGAGGACTTGGCCAGCCAGACCCCCTGCAGGGCGGAAAGGGGGGAAAAATGGATTCCATACCAGGAAATCCATTAGGGCAGGGAGCGGCGTGGAGCTGGCGGTACAGAGTGGCAGCCGTGTTTTTAAAAATTCCTCATTAGGTGTAATTTCTAAATTACAATCAGCATGGGCAGAATGAGAAGGCGAGGATCTGACCGGCTCATCAGGATAATCAGGGTAATAGCATGATCCGGCGTGAGTGTGTGTTGGAGCACGGGCGAGCCAGATGAAAAGCGGAACGGGTAGACGAGGACGGAGGGGGGGATTTTAATGCTGCCGGACACTGACTCTCACTTGTTTTTCTGTTTTGCCTTTTTAATGATTTTAGGGTTTTTTTCTCTCTCTCTCTCCCTCCGCAACTAACTGATCTAGATAATTGCCGTGCTGCATGGGGTTGGTTGGGTGAGAGAAGCAACAGGCTAATGCAAAGCAGGGGGTTGGTGGGGTGGAGGTAGGGGTTGAGGTTGGGTGGGGGTGGTGGGGGCCTTGGTCCTACACTCTCTCACTCCTGGTCTCATTCCACACATCTGTGGAGCGACCGAAGTGGAAAAAAACTGGTGAAAGTGAAGCAAAAGAGCAGAAAAGAACGGAGGAGAGAAACAGAGGGAGCTGAGGGGCCTTTGTGAGGCGGAGAAAGAGGTGGGGAAACGGCAGGAAGGGAGGAGGGAGGAGAAGAGGTTAATTTGCACATATTAGAGAGGGCAGGATTTTTCATTAAAAAGAGATTGAAGTTGATATATGCCTGTGCGCTACTGACACACTGTACACTCTGATTGTGTTAAGTCCTTGACAGAACAAAGGATTGCCCCCCTCACTTCTCTCTCTCTCTCTCTGCCTCGGCTTCATCTATCTCCAACTGAATTCAGCAGCTTTATGGAGCTGCGTCATGGTGAATAGAAACCCCCATACTTTACTATCACCTTAAGAGCTACAGAATTTCAAGGCATATGCATACCTTCCTTCACAAAGGGAAAATTCGATCCAAGCAGGCGAAAAGCGTTCTAATGAATATCTTGTTGTATTCCTGGCTTGTGGCGGTCAGAGGCCTCGGGAAATCCACACACACACCGAACAGTTGAGTTCTCCTGGCTCAAGAGGAGGAACGACGGGCCAGACCGCAGCTTTTGATGTCCAGTCCAATTCGCTGTGACTGAGGGAAGTATCTAATAAAGAACCACATTCACTTTTTGAGACAACGCTCGTTTAGCCGGAGGCAGTTCCACAAAGGTACCCTCCGAGGCTGCATCAGATTACCCCGACTGAAAACAAGTTACAGGCTAGTTTTTGTTACAGCGGTGAATTTGTGCCTGATTGGGAATTAGACCAACAGATGTTCCTGAAAAGCAGAAAGAATATCTTATGGTTCTGTTTTGTTTTGTTTTCTTTAAAAGCAAAATACAATCTGAAAAGTGTGGGGTGTATTTCATTCAATCCTGTGCCATAACTCAGACATTCTAGAACAAACATTTGCTGCTGATCTTTGGGTTATTTCTCTTTTCTTTAGAAGGAAAATTTGGTGGAAAATTTAGCCACTGTTTTCATTGCATCATAGCTCGAACTTTGTCTGATTTGATGGCCAACTTCTGTGAGTCTTACAACTGATTCTCATTTAGATTTAGGTAGGAACTTTGACTGGGCCGGTTCTGACTAATTAGTTTAGTTTGATCCTAAACCATTCGATTCAATGTTTTCTGTGGTTTTCTAAGTCCTTTAGAGCCTCTAACAGGTTTTCATCTTCAAGGATTTTCACATCAACCCAGCTTTTCTGTCCCAGCATGATGCCGCCACCACTGTGTTTCAGCAGCAGAGAGGCTGCTGGCTTTCAGCAACAAATCATTTTTTTCCATTTCTCCATAAAGTCCAGATTTGTGGAACAAACAAACACAAAGTTCATCTGTCACCACTGGATTTTATTCAGGAGTATCAGCGTAAAAATTTTGCACTGCTCATGATTTAATGAAATGTTTAAATTTGGTTTATTTACTTTAAAAACTGCTCTGAAAAACAGTACTTTCTAACCAAAATGGCTACAGTTTCCTGTAAAAAAGTACAAGTGTGTGTTGAGAATTCAATAAAACCTGATGTGCTGTACCTTTTTCTTTTTCTTTTTTTTTGCAGCTTTTATGTGTGTTTTTTAAAATTTTTTATCACCAATCAGGTGGCTTTGTTTACATAATGCAAGACCACTTCTTACTGCTGATCTTCACATTGAGTTTTTCATTTTAAGGACTTTATTATTGCTAATCAGTAGTTTTGGCTACCTACTGATTAGCAATAATAATCAGTAGATAGCCAATAATAATAATAGTCTACTAAATGGCAGATAAGGTGCCATTTAGTAGATAAATTTAAAAGCATGAGTGCAAAAAAAAAAAAAAAAAAAACAGTTTAAAAACGGATATGATTAGGACTAACCGTTACTCTGTAATTGCAATTCTGTGTAATTTTCTTACCACCCTGAGCTGGTGGTCAGACCCTGACAAAGCCTCCCCCCCTCTGGGCTCTTTCATTCAGGTGAGCTTGTCCGAAAGTCGCCTGGAGCGAAAACCCTCTCTGCCACAGAAACAACGACAGCAATCAAAACAGTTCCTGTCTTTTCTGATCTGTTGTTAGCACCGCACATGCAACTGGTATAAATCTCTCCTTTCTTGCCTTTTTTTTTGTCTTTTGGTGTCCGCTTTCTTTTATCTTTGTTTTCCTCGGGCAACATCTGTCATTCCACACTGGAGGGTTATACCTGATCTTTGACCTCGGTTACCACAGCCCCAGAGACTTTCTTTGCGCCAACACACTCACTCCCTCTCTTGCTCACACAGGCATAGACACAGATGTGTACGAATCTGCCTCCCTCAGCTCATTCACTGACACGAGGCATTCCCTAACCCCCCCCCAGCCGGAGCATTCAAGCTCCAAACCTGTACCTCTGCCCCGATTTCAAGCTAATTTTAAACATTAAAACAAGCCTGTTTCTAACAGACGCGGAATATGTTAAATACCAACCCAAGGCCGTCAATTTTGCAAACAGGTATTCACTTTGTCATACAGAAATCATGGTCCTCACTGGCGTTGCTGGATGAGGATACACACAGATATGGACAAGCCGGTCCACACAAAGCAGGAGCCATCGATTGGCGATAGGTAGAGTAAGACTGGCCTGATAAGGAGGCCATATTTGATGTTTGTTCTGGCAGCAGAGAGGCAGAGAGAGATTAAATCACAATGAGCATCCCGCTCCGTCCTTGGCTCCGTCCCCACTCGACGCTTCACAGGAGTGTAGGGGTCGAGCTTGAAGAATGAAGGGTGAGGGTTTGTGGACAAGGGGCGCCAGGCCAGCTTAAATCCACTGTGGTAAGAGCCATTGATTATCACAGCCTGTAATGTTATTCAAGGATGTTTTTGTTTTCTTGGGGGGGTTTTGTGTTCTCTACTCAGTCCAAGGTCTTAAGGAATGTTTTTCAGCTTGTAGATGTGCTACAATAATATAGGCAGTCCTTTGTTTTCTCATTGTTTTTGCAGACCAATGTCAGAAGCTGATCAACAGGCTTCAATACGTGTGTATATAAAAACTGGAATTCCGTCTCTAAAATTTCCACGATTAACTCTTTTAATTGTTCACAATAAAGTGACATTCACATCAACCCTAGTATTGTTAATGTATCAATTAATGTATAATCTACAAATATCAATATGAAGGACGAATTCGTTTTAGTTTTACAAATAAATGAATGTGAAACTTAATAACTGAAAATGTTTTAAGAGTTTGTCAGTCTCACCAGCCTTTATCCGTTACCTTTCAGCATCAGAAACGCCTCAACAAAACTGAAAAGAGTTCCTTACCGGGTCAGAACTTTGTGCAGAATGAGTTTGACTTTCTTCTCAGAGGAATACGTCAAGTTTCAGTTCCGGCAGCTGTTCGGTCTGCTAAAGGTCAACCCTAAGACAAGAAGATGTTACTTGTCTCTTCTGGCAATGGGCTTTGGATCTTTGGAGGTTCCCTCAATACAGATGATATACAAGTACAATTTAAAAAGGTTATGCTGAGCACAGGCCAAAGGTACGGTGAGAACAACAAAATAAAATTTTTATGGAACCTTGCACGACCATGTTAAAATACAACAGTGAAGTAGATAGAAATATTAATTTAAATTTAAGAATTCAATCTTTCTGACCTGGTTGGAGAAAATCTTCTTGATTCTGTCTCCAGACTCACGTTCAGTTTGAGAGCCGTTGTTTTCTGGGGAGGAGATATCACAGGGTACTGTTCAGCCAATCAGACGACACACTTAAAAACCTTTAGATTCAGAGAAGGGTAAGCCCTGGGTTTGAACTATTTATTTTCTTCTTTTTTTTTTGGTAAGTTATTGGTTTGTAAAATAGTGTTTCATTTTGTTTCCTTTTTTAATTGTAATTTTGTAAATGTGCAAAAATAAAGTTAATTTGAATCTGAACCTGAAGTTCTAAAAATGTCACCCATCTGTCCCAGTAACAGTTTTTCAGTATTCAATGTTGAAATGAATTAACAGGGATTTCAAAACTTACAGAATTTCTAAATAACAATAATAAAACATTTAAATAGGAAGGGTTGGACAGGCATTCAGACTCTACACCTCATCATGAGTTGGTTTTTGCTTTCGCTTGCTTTGTAGTTTATATTATTTTCTAACACCTTACAATGTTTATATGGAGTGCACACATATTAACACTGCAAGGTCAAAATTCAGTTATGTTGTATTAATATTATTTTCTTTGTTTGAGTTTCCTGGGCGTTTGGTGTTTGGCTCCCCCTCCTTGGTGGGCAAAGGGCTGAGGTTCCAGAAGTACTGCTGATGGCCTTATTGGACTGAACCACATGCTTCATGCTGGGGGGGTGTTTTGGGTCTTATTTCATTGTTTTGGGTTAGTTGTCAGGTGGCAGCCATTTTGTTTCCCCCTATCATGTCCATATGGTTTAGCTAAACCAGTATTTATGTTCCCCTTCTGTGTCATTTCAGGTTAGGTCAGTCTGTCTTATATCAGTTACGTCTTTGACTTTAGTATTTTGCGTTGACCTCATTCATTGGCATGCCTGTCTAATTGTTATGTTAACCCTTGTTCATACTTTGGGGTAAATAAAAACCCACGTTTTTGAATGTTCTGCATTCTGTACTGTTTGGGTCCTGACAAAGACAAAACAACAACAACAACAACAAAAATCAATTTAAGCTTTGTAATTGACAAGGTCATGTACCTTTTATAATTTTGAATATTTTCTCTACACAGGAAATCCTGTGAAATCAATTAATTAAAAAAAGCCGAAATGTTCCTAGATCTATTTGAAGCGTGCTGCTCAAGGCTCAACCGTTCATCAAGCTGAGTTGAGTGTCGAACATCGACTGCTGAGGAATACAGCGCTTTTATTTGGACCCCCCCTCCCCCTCCAAAATAAACCTATTCCAACAGACAGAAAGCAACTGTTAGTGACTGCTGGAGAACATGTAAACACACGTAATGATAAACGATCACACCTTTGACCATGTTAGCTTTCAGTGCCTGCTGGAACACACACATAAGAGGGACAAAGAGGCATAAACTGCCTTCAAATTGTCCATCAGCGCGGTTAAAGCTCATCGTGTTGCGTTAATACTTCAGACGACAACACTGACAAACACGTGCGTCAACACGTACGCTGAGGTCTTGGTCGGTCTGTCGCCGTTTCATTTAAGGTCATTCATTAACTCCGTGGCTTTCAAACAAACACAACCAAAATATATAAACTTATATATAAATTAAAAAAAGCCACACAGAGTCTGGGAAAGGTATCATGCTGCTGATTTTGTGTTATTATACGAACTGACACAATGCACAAAAAGAAAAACCTTGCTCTAGCTGAACGCTGACCTTGGAGTCGCTTTTACATATGACCAGAGTCGACCGGGACTCAAATCCCCCCTCGGTGGAGAAAGCAGCATGTGTACGTATGAAAGGCTGTATATGTTGGCCGGTGTGTGCCGCCGTCTCAAGGGCTGGGAGATTATGTCGACAAAAGGTGCACCTGGTGCTTTAGATTGAGTTTCTCTCCTCCCCTTCCTCCCTTTATCCCTCTTTCATCCCCCTCTCCTCTTCTCCTCTGGCCATTTCCAACGTTACCCTGGGACTTTTAAAAGATTAGACCGCAGCTTTTATAATTGTGCCACTAATGCATGTTAACAGTTCGGAATGAGGGAGACTAATGGAAAATACTACTTTCCGATATCGAGGAATACCTCCCAGAGATGGGAGCAGAGAGCGGGAGTTGTGTTAGGCTCTTGCGTAATCATGTATAGAGTATCAAGGCAGATTATTGAGCCCTGTTTCTAAGTTACTGTGATCTAATGGGTTGATTTTTTTTTTTTTTGTCCAGTCACTGATAAACAAGATGAGGCGTCACTGTGGTAAAGCAGAGTCTTTGGAGCTGCAAGGCAACAATATGATTGTATCACTCAGCCACTAAAGAAAGGACTAATCAATTAATTGGACCTAGAATTTGACTGAGTTGTGCTGTAACTAAAATCAAATAAGAATAAATGTGAATCTGTCTACATCATGTCATCAATTTGATTGATGAAATGAAGACTGACGTGTGTTGTGTTTTGTCCCAAGTAAATGGTTTGCCATAAATAATTTATTTAAATTTGTCCTCAACCAAAACAAACGCTACACTGTCAATCAAAATGAAATGTTAAGGCAAGCCAAATGTACCCATGAAGAACTAAAGAAAAGCATCCATACAGGCAACACCGCCACTCCCGTGATTCATAGTGGAGATGGTGTGTTCAGGATGATGTGATGTGTTGGATTTCCTTCACAGGAAGTTTAGTTTTGATCTTTTCAGATTGGAATTTGCAAGACATTTAGTCATTCGCTATGTTGTGTTAATGTTTCGCGTAAAAAAAAGAAGAAGAAAAGTTTCTGGTTGTAATGTGGAAAATAGGAAAGGTAGTCAGGACAGTTTTGCAATCAGTGGCTTGGATAGTTTCATTAACATGAAAACAGTTAAATTCAATCTTGATGGAATTGACTAAAATTTCTTCTTGGCAACAATTACTAAAGTATCATCAGCGTAAAAGTTGAATTAAATGTTAAAAACATAAATGATGAAACCTATCAAATAATACTGCTATACTTTTACACAATGCAAATCTTTATTTTGTTCTTTAATGAAGTGAGATAGATACAGGATCTTACGTCGCCTATGAAGAGGATCAAAGTTTAACCTCAAGAACTGCGAAGCATGGTTTGATTTGATTAAATCCCATCATCCTTTGCAATAAATACCTTTTATTTGTTGAATCAAATAGGCCGAATAAAGCAAAGTTCTGCTTCTCATTTCCTCTAATTTGGCCAGTTTACCAGCTGCTGCTTCAGGGGACCAGCGCTACTGCCTGGACTCAAGCAGACAGATGAGTGGCAGCTTCCTCGTACGTGGTTTTCAAGGTCCGTACAAGCCACACACACGTCTGAAGATTAAGCAGCTTTTATTGGCATCCTATTTCAGTTATCACAGCTGAAGCAACATGTTCAACATCAGTCTTCATACGCCTCACGGCCTGTTGCTCCCAGCACATATTCAAAGAGGAGGGGAAAAAAATGAAAAAATTGAATCAGGAATCAGTTGTGGACGTTTCTGAGTGTGTACGTGTGCATGTGTGTTCACGCATACCTCCTTTCCTTCCCCTCTATTTCCAAAACACACTCACGCACGCGCACACAGAGAGCCTCCGTCCAGCACAAGCACAAGCACAAGCACAAGCAAGGGTCTCCAGTCTGCATAATAGATGAGGTTTGCTCATAGGTGGGAGGCAAGTTTTCCTTGCTCACCCACGTCGGCCTGTACCATTCGGCAGCTTGGGCTTATACCATTTAACAGCTGCTGCCGGTAGAGAAATCCCTGCTCTCTCTTCACACGCCTGTTGTTCTCTAATTCATCCTGATTGCAGGCTGTCTCTTTAACTCGGGCTGCTCAGATTTCAAGACGCAAAATTGGCTTTACGTCCCCACTGGGAGCTGTTCTTTATCAGAGAGCCCGGCGTCCTTGAGCAAGGCATTTATCCCACAACAATGAATGTTGTGTTTTGTGTGCGAGACCCTCCGTGGTCCTGCAGCCTTCCCTGTTGCCTTCCAGCTCGTCATTAGAATACAATGATAAAGCAGCAGAGGGGTAAATAATTGGTTATGCATCTGGAAGCTTTTTGTGCACTTGATGAATACTAAAAAATAAAAATCACATTTCCCCATCTGACAACAAGTCGAAAAAAAAAATGGGGGGAATAATTAATGATTCACCTCTGTTCTACTCACTCGTTTTTATCTAATTATCATACAAGACGCCGGGCGCATGAGATTCTCTCAACCTGCCATCACCATCCAGGGCAGGAATTATTTAACACCTTAGACCCCTCACATAGGCGACCATTTGAAAGTAATTATCAGTAATGATCTGCTGGTGACTGATCTATTTTTACCTGATGATCAAACCAGATCTCATCTCAGATCTATATCCCGTGACATTCATTATAACCCCAAAAGATTACATTAATCTCTGCCAACACCACCTGTCCTGCTAATGGTGTTTCATTCCTCACCCAGAGCCCAGTTCACATGTGAAGGTAAATACAAGAGGAAATACAATGCAGGCTCTTGTTCTCTGTCCAGGCAGGAAGTTTATTTTCTTCTTCTTCTTTTTAAGGAAGAATGGTTTTAATTTAGCTTTTTTTAAAAAAAAAAAAAAATCAGCAACAGTTTTTAATACAGTGTGTTACAGTTTATTGTAAATCATCTGTGAAGCGACCCTAGCAAATAAGCAAAATGTTGACATATTGCAACATGTTCAAAACACAAACAACGACGAAGAAAGAGATTTCTGAATGAGTGGAATTGAATTTATACATAATTCAGTAGATTTCTCTTTGGGTCATGTGGTTTCCCTGCAGCTGGCTGCTCTGGTCGATGGTCTTCAAAACAGCAGACTAGAGGTCAACAAATACAGCCCTTTTATATGAAGTACCAAATAGGATCTGAATATTGTAGGTATTAATTAGATAGTAAAAACCCTGGTAATAGAGGGATAGTTTTGATTTATTCTTATCAATAACCATTAATAAATCACGATAAGTCACGAGTGTAAAATTAAACAAGGAAAAAATACATAAATATAGATTTAATCGTGTTCTTTTCCGCAAGAACTCATATTTAAATGCTTTTTTTAAAATTAAATGTTTAGAAATTCATACGAGTAATTTATTCCAAAATTAATATTTAATTTGTCGTATTTTCAAAAAATAAAAAATATAAATAATACGCAAAACGCCAGATTAAAATCGCGGCGCAAATTATTCCTACACGTCATCTACATTTGAATTAAGATCGAGCCCATTAGATTAGATTAAATTTAGAGAAAACGCAGCGCCGTAGTAAAAACGCAGCCCGGCGAAGAGCGAGGCTGCAGCTCCCGTCCGCGGCTCTCTCTCTCCGCGGAGGAGTCGAGCCCCGCCGCGGAGCTGCATTTCCCCCTTCGAAGGGGAAAAGCAGATCGCAGAAAAACACTCTCTCACACATTCCTTTCCCTCATTGCATCTTTGTGCCCTGTTTTGGTTTTTCCTCCCTGTCTTTTTTTGTTTTGGGGGTTTTTTTTGGTGTGGTTTTCGTAGTTCCTTACTTCTCGCCGCTGGTGGAAGCGGCGTGTAGCGGTGCGCGGTCGATTCTCTGGCCGGGCAGCGCTTCACTCCGTGCGGCAGGCGAGTTGCCCAGTCACCGCTGAGTCACCGGGACTCGGTTCTGTACACACGGAAGTACCATGAGGGGAACTAAACTCAAACTACAGCTGGTTCTAATGCTACTAATTTGCTGAAGTTCAGAATTCAACGCGTATTTTAACATTGTAAGCAAATTTATTAAATTATTTTATATGTTTTTTTTTAAATGTAACAAAACTTAAAGACTTAAAAGAAGGAAGTTAGTCCAAGCATAATTAGTAATAAGTACAATTAAATATGTAGGCTGGACTTTAATATGCTAAGCCTTTATTTAGTTGTTTCTGTGTTTATTTGTTGCTGCTTATTAATAGGACAAATATTAGATTAATATTTAAATAGGAATATAAATAGTTAATTTAGTGGACCTTAGAGAGTAAATATGTTTCACTTGCAGTAATTTCTGGTATGTTTTAGTATACAGTACATGTAGCACTTTGCAATTTTATTTTGCGGCATCAAGGCAATGGGGACAGTTTTACCAACTACAGACATGCAAATCTTCAGTATATAACAAACTCCTATGACTCAACTACTGTAAAGTTATCCCCATAAGTGTATTTATTGTGCATTGTATTTTTATTTTTATAGCCTCTTAGAGTTCTCTCTCTCTCTCTCTCTCTCTCTCTCTCTCTCTCTCTCTCTCTCTCTCTCTCTCTCTCTCTCTCTCTCTCTCTCTATCTATCTATCTATCTATCTATCTATCTATCTATCTATCTATCTATCTATCTATCTATCTATGTATGGGTGTGTGTGTGTGTGCCTGTGTGTAATCTGTATGATGACATATAAACACACAGATAGATAGATAGATAGATAGATAGATAGATAGATAGATAGATAGATAGATAGATAGATAGATAGATAGATAGATA
>CAEFZY010031097.1:0-89461 GCA_903066815.1 Brachyrhaphis roseni
AATAACTAAAGAAGGTAGTAACGCACAGTAACGCAAAAATGATTTTGATAAGTAACTTTAATCTGATTACTGGATTTGACATAGCAACGCGTTAGATTACTCGTTACTGAAAAAAGCGGTCCGACGCTGAACAGGAGTGTACACCACAATGGCTGCTATTGTACATGTGTGTGATAGGTTCATGGTAATTTATCCCATCTTAATGGGCACCTACGACTTTATGATTCTATCAGTGATGGTGAATTCAGCATTTGTATTATTACATCATTTGATTTAGGATGAGCAGATACTATGCATCACCAAGTTCCTCACAAGTCTTGATACAAAATCTTGACATTTAACCCACATAAAAATTACATTTGCTCACAGCCAAATCTTGTAGATTTACTACAAAAAGGTGGAGTGCCTATGTTGTATTATAAACATAGGAACTCCATCTATGTTTATAATACATAGGTGTGTTCTGTGGAACATTAAATTCCATGACCTTCTGGGGATTAATGTTTAATGTCTTGCAGATCCCCGCAAGGCACTAAGAAACTGGGTGTTATGACGTTTGAAGGACCCAAACACAGCCTCATATGTAGTCAGAAGAATGAATGGAAACATAACTTTTACTTTAAAAGAAATAAAAGATTTTGCCATGGATGGTATTTTTGTTGTTAAAAAAAATGAGAGAGAAAAGCCAAGTCTTTGACTAAGCAATCAATAATCCACAAAGGCTCTTGGAGAGTAAACATTTTAACTTATATATATAAAAAAAAACAACTCTGGAACATAGATCTGCCAATGCTTGCAGCAAAAAAAATTAAATGTCCCTTTACCAACAGCAAGATTGTTTTTTTCGCATCTTATATAAAAGGTGCTTGTCAACAAAAGGAAAAAAAAAAAAAAAAGAGTTCAACAGGTGTCTCTAAACCCTTTTATCTGTTGCAACACTCAATGGGTGGATTGAGCTCATAAGTGATCCTTGAAATCCTTCAACAACTTTAGTGGAGTAAATAACAGCATTTAAATTTACTGAAAATATTTAAGATCTCACATTTCCCAGGATTTAAGATCAGTTCACGAGTCAAAAACAAGCCACAAGGTTGAGAAATGTATCTTGAAACTGCAACTTCACTGTGTCCAGGCTCAGAGGAGCAGCAATGTATGGAAAAATACCATTTTCTAAGCATTTAAGTTAGTTAAAAACAGTGCATACTTTCCAAAATGGAGGAAGTGAATAGCAAATCTTAACTGACCTTCTAGAGCCAGTTAAATAAAAGATTAGGACGTTTCTTAGTGTGCTGAGGTTTAAGAGAAGGTTTGCATTTTTGGAAATTAAGATTTCAACAAAACTTATTAAAAAAAGCCATTTAAAAAAATCCATCCAAACAAGTGTGAGTAGACTTATGAAAAAGTCATTTTAATTGAAGTTTGAAATATAATTACATATGTTGAACTCTACAGGGTCTGAAAACTTTCTGCTTTAACTTTTTAAGCTCCAGATTGACAACACAGGTGACATGTATTAACAGCTGTAGAGCACATTTCCCTATGGTCTAAGCTTCATAATAAATTAAAGTGACCTGCAAGGCCACCATGCATTCACACCAAAATGCCACATACTGTTAGCAATACTTTCTTTGTGAAATGACATACAATAACCTGCAGCAGAAGGGGAGAAAAGACATTAAATGAAAAAAGAGAAATGGCTGCAAAGGAGAAAGCTCTGTAGTCTGCAAAATGTGTCATACATTGTTGCTTTGATGGAGGTGAAGAGAAGTCTTCAAAAAAGCTGTGTGAAAGACAGATTAAGTAGCATCCTTCCTTGGGTGCTAATTTTTGGGTGGTTTTGTGGCCTTAGTATATATATAAAAGCTTAAATACAGTGCCTTGCAAAAGTATTCATCCCCTTGAACCTTTGCACATTTCAATCAGAGGCCTTTATGCTTGGCACATCATTGTGGAAGGTAAAGGACACAAAAGTTTTATTTTTTCCACAAATTGAAAATCTGAAAAAATGTGATTTGTATTTGTATCCAGCTCCCTTCAGTCAATGCTCTACAGAACTTCTTTTCACTGCAATTACCCTTGCAAGTTTTTTTTGAGGTATGTCTTTACCAGAGTAAAGATTTTGCAAAATAGCACATGCCCATTCAGATTGGATATAGTGTGTTTGTGGATAACAAATTTTTAAATCTTTTCACAGATACTCATTTGGATTTAGGGCTGAAATTTGAGTGGGCGATTCAAAATGTAACCTCAATATCAACTATTTTACAGCATCTAACAGGTTTGCTTCAAGGTTTTGTTTATATCTAATCACTCCAACTCTAATCAGGTTCTCTAACTCAACTAGAGATCAGTAACCCCACAGCATGATACTACTACCACCATAGAGATTCTGTGTTCAGGGCAATGCATTGTTAGAGTAATGCCACATATGGTATGTCACATGTTGATAATAAAAAAAAAATCAGTTTTCGTCTGAACTCACCTTCTTACACATTTTCACTCTTTTGCCTACTCAGGGTTATTTCAGATTTGTTTTATTGTTATTATTGGCATAGTTCCCTTACCTGTAGCAGAAAAATGTAATATGACGAGCTTACATTTTTAAAAAAAATTCAATATATTCTGTAACTGGTGTAACGCTAAGAATATAGACTTATGTTGGCGACTCAAAATTAAGATGTTTGCATCGATGGGATAAAAGACTAGAGCCTGGAAAAAACTGGATGCTATTTTGTCCTGACAACCACTGTGTTCCTATATGGAGTTGCGTTGGTTGAGCTTATATGGTAGATGTTCCTGATAGGAAGTATGTTGAATTTTTTTTTTTAAGTAGCATGACCTGTGAAGCACAGGAATATACCTTCTTTGATGCCATTGCACAGCTGACAGTCTCCTTGGCAGAGACGGGACTGATTAGTTTCAGTGGATCTGGTAGTTTTCTTTTAACACCTTGAAACCATGATTGAAGTAGGTTTTATGTAGGGGTTCCAAAATCAAAGATTTTTATGTGAAAAACATTTTTAAAAATGTGCAACTTCGTTTCACTTCACAAATATCCACTATTTGTTTTGGTCTCATAAAATTATTAACCACAAAAAATATAATATTAAAGTTTGTTGTTTGATATAATAAAAATTAGAAAAGTTCACTGAGAATGAGTAATTTTTAAATCCATTGTAAAAACAAGACCCGCAGAAACATACTTTAACAAAAATATAATTTGATACTTGAAAACTGTTCCGAAAGTAAATCAAAATTCTAAGATTTAAAGTTATATTCCCCATTTTTTCTTGTTCTCTAAACAGAAAGTGCAAAAAGCAGCTACAGAGCACAATAGCATTATTGACGTTTCTTCATGCTGAGCCAACATTAAGCTGTGATTAGCTTTAGCTTGATGACTAGCTTTGTCCTTTTACCATCACTATAAATGAAAGAAAGGGAACATCAAGGGTCGTAAGCTCCTTGACAAGGAGTCATTCTGCTGCCTGATAATAAAGTGGATCTGAAGAGGGGTTTATATAAGGCTGAAAAAGAATAGTGTCGTGGCAGGGTCTAACTTTGCGACAGGCCATCAAAAAAAGAAATAAAGGCAAGTACAAATAAAGTGAGGAATTACTTGGATGATAAAGAATAGTACCTTAGCGTCTGAGTGCGAGTCACTTCTTGGCATTTTGCTCTGCTGAATGGGCTTTTTCCTTTATGAGCACACTTTATGTAATATCCTGCAAAGGAAGCTGAACACCGAGTATTACTGATCTTGAGGAAATTATTTTTGTGGTGATAAATATTTAAGCAGGAAGAGATGCAACAAAATTGATTGAGTCATGTTGAATGACATTCTTATTTTGTAAAATGTCATCTTAACTAGCTTGTAGAGGTACATGGCTCAACATGTTTTTGAAACTGTGATGTCCTCAACTTATCTTCTATGAGATGAAAACCTGAGAATTCCACATGAGTTGGTTTTCTTCTGGTTGATCTTACAGACAATTTTACAAGTCAGTGTAAGCAAATAAAATGGCCAGACAATGTTGTGCACATGGGGACATGCTAAAGGGCAACAAACAGAACACATAAAAAAATACAGCTGTATTTTTTTTCAGTTTTAAGATAAAACCAGTGCAGCCTACAAATGTGAAGGCAGTACAAACTTGTTAAATAATGAATTACCACTGAGCATCGCCAGGTGCAAAACCTAAGGTTAAAAATAAATGTGATTCCAGTAGAAGCAATATTTAACTAAAACTTTAACATACAAAATATTATGTTTGTGCCATCCGTTGACTGCATTTTTTAATATTTTCAGGTTGTGTTCTAAGCTCTTCAAACTAAAATAATTACTCATCCACTCATATATCCACACAATGAATCGTTTTCCATGCCGTTTTTCCCACACTTAGATTGTATCTATTCAAGCAAGTCAGGTACATTAATCACCGTAAGTATATTTGGCAAATAAATCACATTTCTAATTAGCAATAAGTATGTTAATAGCTCAGCTGTAATCTGATTTTGTAGGTAGCACTTCTACACATGGAGCCTGTTAGCTCTACTGCAGTTGACTCATCCTCCAACCCTGCGGGCACATCTGGCACAAAGTGCCTCAGCCTTCTGTAATAACTCTTTGATTATCCAGATATTCTTTAAACATTTTTTTTTTCTGTGGGAACATGCTTCGTTTTGTCATGCTCCGGCTTCTGTGGTTAGTGAATAACCACCCAAACGGAGTATATTTTATCCAATACTTGGTACAATTTGCCAGCATCAATTCTGATTTTGTCCGCTAAATGGTCTTAAAGTTTAATGCATGTTTAATACAAGGGGGCCCAACTTTCTAATATTTCTATTTAATTAAATGTTATCATGAGTTGACATTTTTATTTGTAATAGTATGTTATCATTTGAGTTTTATAATTAGTCACTGTTTCATTTCTCATTAACTCATTGGCCTTTTTTGAGAAATCAAATTAAAACTATAATGAAACATCTTTGGGCAAAAATATGAACTCTTTGCTGATGCCTGACTCAGTTAAAGGGGTTGATTGTGATTAATGAGTATTAATTATTGATTTTTGAGCCATAAACATCATTTAACTTTTATCACAAGCCTGTTTGATTTATCAATATCTCAAGGCAGAAATTGGAATTAATCCCAAGGGAAAAGTTGGGATGCAATGCAGAGACATTTAGGACAAGCAACCGTGTACATGTAGACTCATTCCCAAGGGCAAATTAGGACGACTAATTAACCTACCTTGCATGTGTTGGGACAGCGGGAGGAAGCTGGAATATCTGTAGAGAACTAAAATGCATTGTCAGAACATGCCTTCTTCATGTAGAGCATTGTTTATCATTTAAATAATTTTATGATTATTGGTATAAGAAATAAATGCTGCCTAGATGTTTATCTTTTTTAAACTTACTTACCACTGACTTATACTGTAGCTCAAGCATGAAGAGACAGCTAAATGAAAATGAATATGAATTGAAAAAAAACACAACAAATTTATTCTTGCTGTTTTAGGTGTACTTAAATTCAAAGTTGCATAAAATACAACTCATGTAAATGAGTAATTTTGAGTAGCAATGGTCTTTAGTTGGATGTGGTAGTCTTGTTGACATGAAATATTTATGTTTTGGTTGCTTCGTTTTAGACCCTGACCAACTGTTTGGGAAAGACTTAGCTTATTAGCTGCTAAATACTCTACTGTATTAACATGCCAGTTGCTAATTGTGTCTGTCCGCTTTTTGGTGCTAGGCAGGTTGGGTTCACTGGATTTTTACAGTTTGCTTCCCAAAGAGAGTCACTTTCTGTGGACATTATCAATGCCACTTCAGAGATATAATGAATCTTTCAAACTGAAACTATAAGTTCTGCAATTTTGTTGAATTTTCTGTCACTTTAAACAAATATTTACATCTTCAAATTACATTTTCTGTTACTGTCCAGTTATTTCTCTTAGTAAAAATAATGAAACTGGTGCCCAACCTCATTCCTCAACAACTACTATCCCATAACCTTTAAGTACATCCCTTCTCCCACACATATGTACTGTATTGGTTTAAGCCAACCAATACAGTGCATATTCAGGGATAGTCGGGAAGCAAACCTAAATATGCAGCGTGCCAATTTATGGACAATTACTTTGGAAAAAATGAGTAAATATAATCCCTCTTGGCATAAGGGTGAAGAGTTTATAGCAACATCATTGGCACAAATGCATTTCCAGCAGCATTTGGATCTTTCAAAGAAAATGTTTACTTCTAGCCCTTTTGGAACATGTCCGAAAAAATGTAGGGGTATACAGTCAGTGTGAACACAACTAACCGCTTATTTCCTTCGGAATAAGCGGTTCGCTTATTCCGAAGCTCAGCGAACCGCTTTATCTACTCTTATTCTGCTGAGCCTTTCCAACGAGTGAAACTGCAACTAACTAAACCGCTATGTCTTTCTTATGTCTTAATCTTCCATTCCCCCCGTTACTGCTATGGACTAACAGAATACAAACACACAAGAAGTAAAACCACACTAATACCAGCATATTTTCTCTGGTGACAGAAGACACTTCAAGCAGTGGTCCAACTGTCCAAGTCTCCCCGCTCCAATTCAGCTTATGCCAGGCTCTGCAACACTGCAGTATTGACCTGCCTGACTGTCTTTAAATGAACAAAACAGACAGAGCTCCAAATACTTACATTGCACAAAAACTTTTTGACTTTCAAGTCTGTGCCCCAAGGCTGTATTTTTCAGGGATTCACTCTGCAGGGTCTGACTTTGCTTTTGTCTGAATGTATTAGTGGATTTTAAAGAAGTGAAAAAGACTTCCCTACCGATATAGTGGGCTTACACTAATGGTCAACAACCAATTTAAGTCACACGGTACACTTGTTCCTGGTGCAACATAGCACTAAACTGTGAGGGCCATCTTGTGCATTGTCCTTTAATATATTATAGACCAGTAAAATGAGCAGATGTGAAACCTGATCTAAGCAGAGAATATTTTTGTATTCGCTTCAGGGGCATCTAGTTGGTGTTTTGATCAGGGACAGCTGCAAAACTCTCAAGAGCATGCCTTAGATTATTTTTTCTAGAAATAATCTGAAGCTGTTTGTGTTACTTCTTTTGAAAAAGAGGACCACTCAATTTCCATTTGTATCACAATCCTCCCCTATGGTCATTAGAGATAAGTTGTGATTGCAAAAACAATGTTATGAATACAAGCAGCAGAATTAGCTTCCCAACCAAAGGATGAGAAGCTCTGGGTTAAACGAGTCTGTAATGTTTGGCTATCTGGGCATCTGATAAGAATGCCTCCAGGGCGATGGAGGTTCCTTTGGAGGTCTTTTTGGGCAAGTCCCGCTGGATTGTAGGATGGCTAGATTTTCATACTGGACCTGTTACCAGAGCCATCCTCTCTCTGCTAAGTACAAGAGAATAGAAATTGTCTGTCAGAAAAGGGAAAATAAAACATGAGGTTTCAGCTTGACTGCTGTCTCACCACCTGTTAAAGGAAGTCCAGGCTTCACTGGCATTAATTTTTCTGTTTTCTAGCTAATGAAAAAAAAAAATAAACCTCTCCCTCTATTTTCTTCCGAGTACTGGATCGTCATCTGTTTGCAGTAAGCACTCAGATATTCTGGCTCCCCATCATTTCACTCTGGGCAGAGGGCCTACAATCAGTTCTTGTGTGCCGGAGAACTGAGCGGCTGCCCGCAGTTTAATTTTCAGGGTTTGCTTCAGAGTGAGTCACTAAAATAAGCAAGGAAGGAATCAGGTTCTGAATATCCACCTGAATATTTGTGAAACTGCAGCAGTTGCAATAATTCAATAAAAGGCTGTCAGTTGATTTATAGTTAAAACAAACATTCTTGCTTGATACACTTTCAAATAAAATGTCATTTTCTCTGACGGGGTACTTTCAAAATTCTCTCCCTTTGTATCATTCTGATTCAGTAAAGTGAAAAGCAAAGCAAAAATCCCTTTATTGATTCATCCGCTACCTGCCTTCATTTCTCATGGAACAAGAAAGATTGAAATAGTAGACGTGGCAGAGTCCCTGTGGATTAAAAGCAGAACAGAGCTCTGTAATCATTACAAATCTTTTTATACACCCAAGGAAATTAGTCCCATATGAATGGAACTTTTTCACTCTGTTATTAACAGCACTTCATTTTTTCTTGTTTATTCTAAATCTCACTTCATCTTCAACCTTTGTGTACTTTTAATTGTGTTTTTATCACTGCTTGAGGTATTAATCATTTTAATGGAACCAATTTTTTAAAATCTTGGTAAAACATGCAACAGTTTTGCCTTAATGGGCATATATTGATGTTATCCTGTCAATTAGTTCTACAAATTAAATATTTAATCAGCGTGAGAGCAAGTTGAAATTTATTGTTCTAGTTAGTGCTGGTTTGGTTTCTGTTGTGACTTCTGAAAAACTACACTGTGTACATTGTAATTAAGAAGGTTATTTTACCTCAGCATTATTTCTGTATACAATTTTCAACTCCAAACTTTAGAAACTTAATTTTGTTAAATTCATATCCATCCATGTCTCCAGAAATAAAGACACCTAAAGTAACAAATATCTGCTCATACATTCACAGCAGGTGGGTAGATTCATCAGCTCATATCAGTTAAACAAAAAGTGATCCCGAAAAATCAGAGCTGAATGCAAACTGATTGTGACTACTCTACATACACGTGGTTTTGTTGTGAATACTCAACAAGGCAGAAAAAAATTCCTGAATTAATAATAAAGCCAGACTCAAAATGGTGATTATAAGAACCAGCAGCACTCTAATCCAATCTACAGCCTTGTATGCTACTCATGTTATTGTCACTCCTTTTTCCCTGTGCTGTTGAAATATCACAACTTGGCACCATCAGCACTTCCCCTGGCTCTTTAAGTCAGTTCCTGGTTCAGACCATGACCGCAGTACTAACCTGAGAAACTTTACTTCATCCATGTGATTTCACTGCAGAATCAACCCATTTATTCTAACTATAATCTTACATGTCTCCACAGTTCCAGTCACCCTGGGGTCTACAGACATACAAATATTATTCCATTCCAAATGATCCCACCTTGACTCAGACTCTCTTCCTGTTGTGTTATTTGTTTCTCCGAGTTATGTAAATATAACTCTAATCTTACAATAAACATTTTCTTAACCTTACTTACTGGCTTTACACATGTTAGGTTCAGAAAGGAACCATTCAGCCAGACACATGTACAGTAATCCTTAGAGTGCCTTCACACCAGGATAACCCAGGGAGCTTGGTTCGGTTAGATGGAGATTACAGGAAAATGTTGCACTTTCATTTGATTTGAGTCTCATTTGCTCTGCACCTTTGAAAGCAGACAAAACCACCTGGACAACATCCCAGAGCTCTCTCAACAAGCTGCCCAGTATGAGCAGTAGGAGAAGAAATGAGCTATCCAGTGTGATGCTCTGTATACATGATGCAACTGCAGCAAGACAGAAAAAAGCAGATGTTAAGACATGCTGCTCTGATTACACAGTAAGAATGAATTAAAAGATCACATCTGTATCCTCAATATCCACAAGGTCTGTTGTGCAGTCCACTGGATATGAGCACCAGCCCCCCCATTACCCTGCAAGGACAATTTGGGGATGGATGGATGGATCTATCTCTGAGCTTTCAAATCTGCCCAAACGAAGCTGAATATCTGAAGAAACAAACCCTGGTCTGCTTAATGTGGCCCAAACTGCTCTAGTATGAAAGCTGTCTTAGTAATCTCAGATTGAACTCAATATCCACAAGGTCTGCTGTATTTCAGGCTTGTGAGTAACTTGAAGTGCTAAAAAAGGTATTAAATGCTTCGAGGCACAATACAGAAAACAATCACTCAGTCATGACACTTCAGTAGGATTCACCACCTGAAGCATCACAAATAGAACAGAATGTTTTATAAAGACAACATTTTCAAGATTTCAAGGATATGAACAATATAAAGATCTCAAAGATGACCAGAGCAATAATAACGCACTTCTTTTTGCATCATACTTAAAACCGACTGAGTGCATTTGAATCATTCTCAAACATGAGTTCTGTGGCCTCCTAAACAAAGTCTTTGAACAGCGTTTATGAGGTTGTGGGTGTTGTTTTAGCAGCAGGTCAATAAACTGTGAAAGGCTTTTGACAGTTTCAGTAAAAACCCAAGAACATTATTTTCATCCAGAAATGTAATGATTCCTAAATCCTTGCATGAAGTTTGTTTTTAGCAGATATCATGTATTCAAAAATCAATAAATCAGTTGTGCTTGAAAGTTGTGCACTCTTCATTGTATAAATAGACAATGAAGAGTGGTGTAATGTACATCATAGTGAGCTCAATCGGGCTGAAAATGTGGGCTCTTAACCAGTGATGCCTCTAATTGAAGATGCATGCATTTGGCAGTAACTTAGGTCTTAATATAACCTGTATTTCAAACCTATTCAAACATTTTAAGTTCTGTTTTTATGATAATTATTTAAATAAAATATCTTGTCAGTGTGCTAAAATAATGAAAATTATCTTGGCACATTTTTTATGTAGGTCAAATCTTTTGAGTAAACAATTAAGCAAGTATCCACAATTATATGATTAAAATCTAACTCCATGGAACTACACTACTTTGAACATGAGGTCAGCAAGTAGATTAATACTTTGTATCTATATAATTATTTCATTTATAAACTACCCATGACTTTATTCAGTTTGAGAGCCTAAAAGTAAATAGATATTATGAAACAACTGCAGAGACAAGGACTTCAACATGAAAATAATCTCACTTTCTTACATGCTAAGATTTGTATTGATAAGATAAGTGGTCTAGTCATCAGTTCCCACTGCTGCTGCAAGCTGGGTAAGTAAGATTTCAGCATTATCGTTTCAGCCCACAAATTTGTGAAGCTATTAGAGTGTATTGGTAGGTAACTTTTATGCTTGTACCAGGTTGAACCACCTTTTGCTTTCAGAGCTGCCTTGATTGTTCACATCCTTAATATAAATGAACAAGGTGTTGGAAACATTCCTCTGAGATTTTGATTACTGATTGTGTCATTCAGATTTTTCAACTGAGCATTCATGATGTAAATATCCCATTCCATATTCCAGTGGTTCTGTGATCAATATTCAGGTAGACTTGGATGGTTAATGATACTCAATTGGTAATAAGGAACCTACAGTGTGCAAAGAAAAATATCTCCCACACAGCTACAACACTGCCATCAGCCAGAACCATTGATACAAGGCCAGATGGATCCATCCTTAAGTATTGTTTACACCAAATTCTGACCTTGCCATCTGAATCTCAGCTAAAGATGAAATTCATTTTCATTTGAACAGAAAACATTTTTCAGTTTTTTCAGTTGTTTTCTGAACATTTTTTTCCCCCAATCTTGGACACATTCTAGCCTTGGTTTTCTGTTCTTAGCAGACAGGCGGCACAAATTTGTCTCTTGCTGCTGTAGTATATCTGTTTTAAGGGTCAACATGCTGAGAGATAATAATCCACATTCCTCTAAAGCTATTTATGTCTTTATATAATCTCAAACAAGCCTACCCATTCCCCTCTGAGCTTTGACTTTAATAAGGTATATTTGTCCACACAGTTGCCATTCACCGGTTATTTTCTCTCTGACCATTCTCCGTAAACCTAAGAGATTTGTGAAAATCCCAGTGGATCAGCAGTTGCTGAAATACTCACTCCAACCTGTCTAGCACTAAAAACCATTCAATGTACAAAGTCACGTAGATCCTCAATTCTTCCTCTCCATGTCTAAATGCCAAAATGCATCCGAGTTATCATGTGGTAGGCTAATAAAATTAACGGTGAGACTGAAAACTAGTTTACATGAAAGAAAAACATGAGTATTTTTTATATTTTGTTTTTAACCAGTTACCTGACATTAATCCCCACCTGATCTTGTAGATGGTTTGTTGAACAGGCAAGATGAATAAAGTAGAAGTGGTCATAACCTCCACATTATATGCAAAGATGTCTGCACAGGATCGCTTCATGTCAGCCTA
Source organism: Brachyrhaphis roseni (assembly GCA_903066815.1). Classification (NCBI taxonomy): domain Eukaryota; kingdom Metazoa; phylum Chordata; class Actinopteri; order Cyprinodontiformes; family Poeciliidae; genus Brachyrhaphis; species Brachyrhaphis roseni. Next base: position 12,045 of record CAEFZY010031097.1, read on the forward strand.
GTTTAAACAAAACAAAAAAAAGTGCGTTTTTATTAAACCATATTAAACAGTAACAATACTTTGCACTTCACTTTGAAGTGCAGAGTGAAGTTCACAGAGCAGGTAAATGTGATCCAAATTGCATTTTTTGCTCCCATGTAGCCAATTTTCATGTCATGGTTTTAGATACATTGCTGACTGGTGCACAACTAAATACTTTTAGAGGTGTAAACAGACAATATAGCACCTATGTGTCACATGTGATACATATTCCCACTTTTTGCACCACTAATGCTGACCCACATGCACAAATATCCCCAAGAAGCTAAACAGAGTTTTCAAAGATTTATTTAGAAAATGAACAGTGAAAGGTTGCTGAAGCGGGAAGCTGGAGACTTGGACAACAGGTACACTGAGGAGATTTTGAAGAGAGCAACAAAATGTAAAAGCTGAGGAGCAATGATGGTGAGAAACTGAGGACTCATGACGATGATAGTATACTGATGGGCAAAAGGGAGAGATCAGTGGAATGGGGATTGTTGGCTGAGCGATGACAGTCGGATGGAGCGATGAGTCTAGAAGAGCTGTGAGAACCAAGAGGCCCGAGGACACTGGAGACTTGGAACGAGGAGCACAGAGGTAAACTAGAGAATAGAGCAGAATTACAAAGTGAAATTCTGGAGGGTAAACAGGTGGTTTGCACCTACACTGTGAAAGGATGCCAGATGTAAGAAGAGTCCAATAGGTATTGTTGGAGTGAGGAAATCTAGGTGATCTCATATAAAAAATTCAGTCACAAGGAAGAGGAAATCTTTAAAGGAAAAAAAAAACCCAAGGAGAGAAGTCAGAGCTGGTTGCAGGCACAGAGAAGATAAGGGGACACAGATGGCTTGGGTTGCTGCACAGGTTCACACTCAGGCAAAGAGTGTGTGGCATCCAGCTCCTCTGATCTTAATGAGGACCTGCAGCAACCGTCCTCCAGTGGAGAACCAACAGTTCCAGGTCTCTGCTATGCCTTCTGGTGGAAGCTGTAGCTCCGAAAGAACAGAACACCACACGACAACCCCATTCCGGCTGTTTTTTCTGGCGGTCTGAACAGCCCAATTCCAGTCTTTCCACCATCAAAAAATTCCGATTTGTGATTCCCAATGAATATGCAGCCATTATAATCAATGAAAACATTTATAATGTCTGCGTATCCATCAAAATTAGAGCCAATCCCATTTTTGCCAGACACAGAGATGAGTCAATTTTCAACAGGGCAGTGCACAGGCACAACAATGGATGGGAAAAGATTAATTTTGGAAGTTGGGAACTAGTCTTTTGTTTGACACCACTCATTCTTTTTGTCACCAGCTTTAGAACAAAATGAGGAAAGAAATATTGCTCACAGCTGGTGAGTGAAATTGTTAAATACAGTAAAATTCTACATTTTTATCTTGATATGAAAAGCGAGACGGTCTTTCTGATTGTCAAGAACAGCAATTGGGTTTACAGTGAAGTGAAGACGCATGAAGTGCAAATCAGGGTGATCGGAAATGACTCCACTCCTCTAAGAAAAGTGCGCAGCAAGAACAGACACGAAAGAAAAGTAAATCTGGGGTTGACTATGGTGCTCTTGCCATACTGGGGAAGACAGAGTGTACTGGGTATTAGTAACATCACCCGGTAATGATTGATCAGTTAGCAGGAGCAGAATAAAATCTACACTTTAACAAAAAGGTTCCACAAGAAAATGAACAACTAAAGTTTTCACTTTACACTCTTCTATCTGGTGCAGAGCCAAAGTGCTGCCCCTTCCTGGGTGATCATGGTAGCTACTATAGGGAAGTTAATGGGCCTTGTCAGTCTCTTCTGCTTTCCTTTAGCCGCTTCTATAAACCCATCCTGCAACCATTCCTGCTTCTGAGGCCCACTCTTTTCCCTGATCGGGTCACACATATCCCCAGGACACACACCGCTGGGCCTCTTGACTCCTTTCATTTCATGCCCTTCACTCCACAGGCCACAAATCTTTTTCATTCTTTTGCCGCCTTTCCCTGTGTACATTATCTCAACCTGCTTGATGTATATCGAGCCATTTTTTGGTGCCCAAGATGTCAATGTTTGTCTATCTGCGCTTTGTTTTTTTTATCTCCTCCTTCAGCTTCTCCTTTATCACTTTTCTCTTTTGCTATTTTTTTTTCTCATTCATCATTACTTCCCCCCCATTCTTCCATGCATAATCCTTCTTTCTTTCCAAAACCACTAATGTGTTTTATTGGTGTGTGCTGTGCTATTCGCTGCCAACACATTCCGCATGGTTGAGGTGTAGCACCGCATTCAAATATAATGTAGAATCCGTCAAGCAGAAACATTACAGGACATAAATATTTATTCTCCACTCTTCGCTGCTGCTGCCTCCATCTTCATCCATTCCTTCCCTTCCCCTCTCCGTCTATCTCTCTCTCCATTCTCTTCCTGTTTTTCTTCGTAATTTCTTTGACTGCTTTCGTTCCAACCTGCTCTGGGTGAGGTCCAAGCTTGCACGCCTGTGCTCACCCGCTGAGGAAAAAGCCCTTGTTTATCAAAGAAAAACACTTCTGAAAAATTGATCTGCCATATCAAAGACCTCGCTTCTTTATGAAAAAAATAAATCCATTTCTTTGGCGCAAGCCAGACCAAACAACCATAAAGCCGATATGTCTTAGACAGTCCCCAAGGGAAAGGATGAAACGGTGCATTTTAGAAGTAAGAAATGATAAGCTCCCCACCCCCCCAAAAAAAGAATAATCTTTTTGCATAGTAATATCTGACATATCTATGCTAATTATCTCTTCATTTTCACTGTGGTCTTTAAAGGAAGACACCCTCTGGGGTGGATCTTAAAAATATAAATTGTGCTCACGAACAATAAGACAAAATCAGGCTCCTTGATTACATTTTGCCCACAAGGTTCAGTGTTTCATAAAGAAAAACATTTCCTCTCACTGGTTTAGTTAACATCTGCACTCAGTTAATTTTCTTATTAAGCCAAAACCCCCAACACAAAGCAACCTTAACAATTATAACACAATCCCAGCAGCAAAAGGCTTTGTGGCAGAAAAAATTACAAACTATTCCATGCTTTTTTCATATCGACTCTTTATGATCTTGTTCTTTGATGCTACCTTTCTGACAGCCAATTTCTTTCTTTCCATTACCATTTTTGCAAAAGCTCAAAGTTTGAATTAAAAATTGTCTCAATGTTTATTTTGTTTATAGCCTATACCTTAAACTGCTCACTTTAAGGGGATCTTGTTTTAATTGATAGCGAGTCACTTTTGTAGTTGCATGTAATCCTTCATGATTCCCATTTTGCAAAGGAGAAAGAAAAGCAAAATGTTGTAAGACCATGACACCCACTGTGCTCTAAAACGTTACAGCTGGGAGGAATGAAGCTTTGAGTTTCACGTCGAGACCTCCGTGCGCAAACTGTGCTGACTCTCCCTTTACGGTTTCTGCAAGATACAGATACATATTTCTGACTTCTGATTGTTTCGCTGAGATTCTTGGTAAGTTATAACATTTTTTCCTCCACATTCTTTGTGTTAGAAGCAGATGTTTTGTCTGATCACTGAGGAAAGTGACTTTAGGTGTATCCTAGAGAAAGGTTTGTTACCATAGACTTCAGCGCTAACATACCATAGACCAAACTAAGGGTAGATACATTGCTCATACCTGATGAGTGAAATTGTTAAATATATCAAAAATAAATTTTAGAGTTTTATCTTGGTTTGAAAATTGGGAAGATTTGTCCGTCAAGAGCAGAAATTGAAAGGCTAGCCATCGTAGGTTTACTTGAGATATCTAAAGATCCATGGCAGAGTGCAGAAGGTTCTTTGTGATCATCTCTGAACACTTTTAGTAAATAAGTAGTAAACAACAGAAAAGAAACTACTTTCAATATTTATTTTTCTCAGTAGTGACATAGATGGACTGATGGCAAAGCACAAGGACTAACAAATAGCTGCTTGGTTAACATTTTAACTACCATTAAGTTCCTTAAAGTCTCAAAACATAATATAGCACTTTGTGCTGAGATGACACTCCCTGAAAAGATTTGAGTACAGAAAAGCATACAGTTAAGTCCAAAATTATTTATTCCATGAGAACATTCAAGTTTAAATGGTAAATGTCCTGCACTAGTATAGTGCTTTATCAAGTCTGAGGACTGCAAAGCGCTTTACACTGCTAACAGTCATTGACCCATTCACACACAGATGGTGGTAAGCTACATTGTAGCCACAGCTGCTCTGGAACAAACTAACTGCCCTTCAATCAGCCCTCTAACCATCACAAGCAGCAAAAGTGGGTGAAGTGACAGAGACTAAAAGTAAGCTTAAAGTAATGTACATTTTTGTACTGGAACTATTAGCATTTTGTTATAGGCACACACAGAGCCCTGACTTGATTTGATTGAGAATCTGTTGAGAAAGCTAAATATTGGGGTGATGGCAAGAAGGGTTTCCAACCTTTAACACCTGGAACTCATCAATAAAGATAAATTGTCAAAGTAGTAGTAAAAACCTGCACAAAATGCTGGTCAGCAATTATAAGAGGGCTAGTGTTAATGTAAAAAAAAAAAAAAAAAATGTATTGATTATTGTCAGCAAAAATCATTTTTGGCATGCCACTTTTGATGTTTTTGTTTTTTCAAAATTGATATTGACAAAAAGCTTTTTATAAGAATGTTTGGACCTTCAGGGCACATTGGTTTTCTTTTGACCGAAAACAGCCCTCTGACCTTTGGTTGTATGAAATGCTGTAATTCTGTCAACTTCACATTAAATCTACTGCCTGACAATGTAAGCAGTCATGACTGGGCGTGGAGTGACAGGGAAGCATTACCCAGAAGGAATAAAACCCAGAAAAGTACAGAGCTCGTTCGAACTACCGTCTAGATTTCTGAATCAGCACTAAGACGAGCCAGACAGTGCATCAATCATAGCAGCAGTTGTGTCAGCCTTTTCCTCCTTTCCGTGTAACTCTCTGCTGGATCAGTGCAAGTTGGACAGTACAAATAAATCAGTGAAGCGATAAAGGCTGAATAGCAATGGCATTTAGGGTCTTACAGGATTTAACATTTTGAGTGAACAAGCAAATGATGAAGCTTGTTAGTTTGACAAGAGATGGAGTTGTGATTTGACTGCCTGTGTGTGCTGGTACATCTATGGTTCTCGCATGCGAGTGACTGGTTTTCTCTCCTAAACACAAGCTTAGCAGAGCTTTCATCTGGCAAGCACATCCAAGTCTCATCTATGTCAACAGGATGTATGAGCACACACGTGTCAAGGTATTTATGAGGCTGTCCCATGCATGTTTTCAAGAGTACCAAGATTGAGAAGGTTTTTGCTTCGTTGCATCCCATGTTTACCCCTGCATTTCTCTTCTACCTGTCCTTGTTACATGACTGCAGCCTGTAGCTGGCACCACCTACAAGCCTGCCGTAATTAAAGTGTTTGATCTCCTTTCCTTCCCCGCAGAGACACACATTTCCAGACTAGCAAACACCACACTATTGCCACCGTGATCAATGACTGAAGGAGAGGCGAGAGCCACAAACTGACAGTGCAAAGATTGAAGAAGGAGATGCAGGGGTAGAAAGCAGCACAGCAAGGTGTGGAGGAAGAGGAGAAGGTTAGTTAAGATGAAGAGTGAAGGGGGACAGGGGTGAAGTGAGAGTTGATGAGGTAAGTTGAGGAATGTAGAAGCTCGGCCTTGGACTGCACATCTCAGAAAAAAAATAACATTAAATTCTCATTACTGGTAAATGAAATGCAAGAGGCTGCATTTCAAGAGAGAGAAGTGTTTTACGCATCTCCCCAAATAGGAGAGCAATTCATTTGCTATATAAACTCAATTCCAAGACAAATCAAATGTTGTATAAGGAAAATCACATTTTAATTAAAGAGGCGCCTGAGCAGTATTGTGTAAAAAGTGAACAAATTATGTAAAACAGAAAGCAATGCATTCATATGTACTGCAATTTTTATTTGCATTAGTCAGTGGGAAAAAAAGCTCAGCATGATGAACAGGCTCGAGCAACAGAACTAAAGGTTAGCTAGCTGAAATAATAAAAAAAAATGTTCTGGAGAATCATGTTACCCTGGTGGAACATAAAATTGATTTTCTGAGCTACACTTACTCAGCCACATCTCCAACGAAATGATCTAGTGACGTCCACATGAGGCTCATGTATGCACACTGACACACATAATGCAAACAATGATAGCAAAAAGCTGGAATGCACCTGAACATCTGGGTGTAAGGAGTAACAGCAACAGCCAAAAGCAAGCTTGTCACTATGTAGAATAAAATATGACATGTCAGGTACAGGAGGAAAATAAATATGCAACTGCACATATTGGAACAAAATGCTATTTTTCACTCTGATTTGGTATGGAAACTAATTTGCTAAATTTAAATAGCTACACACAAGGTAGTGTTCAAACATATCAGCCAGACATTTCATTTGGATTTCTCACTGCGAGTCACATTTGATTTCTGCTCTCCCAAACAGAAACAGTGGGAGTAAAAAGAAGCTCAGCCTGGCCACAGAGTGGAAAGTCCAATCATAGCTTCAAAAGATGATATGGAGGTGACTGTTTTCAAGCCACAGGTGATGCAGAGGAAAAGAATAAAAATGACAGAAAAGGAAAAATATCAGTGTTACCGATGCTGTTTGGCTAAGAGAAAACTGAGCTGAGCAAAACTGCCCCAGAAATGTCACATTATGCACATTTAACACTTCTGAAACACTTTAACACAGTTTCTCCCCCTTAAATCCATTTCCTGTTCAAAATTTGAAGCAAGTTCTGTTTTCACTTAATAGATTATAAACTGAACACTGAAATTAGTTAAGTAGCATGCATCAAATCCAAACCAGAAGATTAGGTTACAGCATATGCCCAATATAGGAATAGTTTTAACTATGTTCCTTGTTTCAGTACATCTGGAATGATGATGGTGTTTTCTTTTGATTTATTTGTATTCTATTTCCTATATTGGACTGATGTGGATCATTTTATTTATTAAAAATATTTATTAAAATGGCACTGACAAATTGAGTCAGTGCAACTAAAATATAGCATACTTTACATTGTTTTTGAATCGTTTCTGATCTAAACATAACTGAAATGAAACCTACATGATACAAACTAATAGTATTTGTTTTAAGCATCTGGTGTTTTATTTATTTGTTCAACAAAGTGGCTGGAGGTGCACAAATTGCTAAAATAATCAAGGCCATGCCTAAAAAAAATCTCAAAATTAGTTGAAATACATTTAACTACATACAAATCGGCCAAAAGCAGCATTATGAAACCCTATCCTTTAAAGTAATTAATAAACTGTTTATTTCACGTAGATTAAAACTGATTTAAATAATCTCAATCGTTTGAAGATGTAAAAAAAAAAAGAAAAAGTTGCAACAAACTTACTGTTGAAGTGTGCAACCCTTAAACTGGTTGTTTGTTGAATCACTTTTTGATATAAATCAACATTTGCCAATTTTTTCATTGAACTTATTCAACATTTTCTAAAGAGATACAGTACAACTTAGGAAGCAGAAATATCTGGTTGCAATGGTACTCAATACACTATTGGCTAGCATTTACAAAGCAGCCAATAGAAGCACCATTTACAAACATCTTTAAAGGGAGTCTCAAGTGTTCATGGATTTTAGTTATTCATGGGTGACTTTGGTCCCTAAACCCCGTTAATACCATGGGTTCGCTATAGAGAGGCTGATTAACCATAAATAAAGTTAATCTGCATTTATACAGCTTTCCTAATGTTTGCTTGTTTACATCCTTCAGCTAAAAACATATTTTACAGAGGCTGCAAATGCTTAAAATTATCTTAATGTGAAAAAGCATGAAGAAGAAGAAGGATGGCAAAAAATAAATATTCATCAGGAATTGGAGAAAAATATTTAACACTGACATTACAAAAACATTGAGTTTCTCCAAAACTTACGTAAAGACAAAATGTAAGCTGGTCAGGGAGGCTGCAAAGAGCCTGACAGTAAAGTTGAAGGAGCTGCTGCAATATCTGGTAAGTACTGGTTGTGTTCTACATGTGAAAACCATTCTTCAGTATTCAACATCTGAACAAAGTGGTAAGGATACCAGAAAAATAATTTTCAATAAAAAAGCATGAGCTGGCTAGAATCTCCCCCCACCTCCCAAAGTACCGTGTGGAAAAGTGTCACGGTCTGATGAAACCAAAATTATGGTTGGCACAAAATACCACAGTTCATTACATGAAGAGCACCATGTCCTAAATGAGACTACACAGGATTTTATCAATGGACCCCATATAAATATAGGAGTATAGAGATCTGCAGCAACCTCAAGCTTCCTACATAATTAAAGTGGAAGTTGCTAGCCTAAGAAAAGAGCAACATAAAAAAAAAAAACTTTTTTTCTATAAAGTTAGATTTTTCAGCTATTCTGTTTTTTAATGATGCAAGGACAAGCTGTGATCTGTTCATGTTCTACAGTAAAAAAATAATCTTTCAGTTTGAAGTTCAAAATAAACATTTCTACTTCATGACCTTCAGTTCATGTATATCACTGCCCACATGCGCTGTATAAAAATCAAATGACTTGCATTAATTACAGGACTGCTGACTCCAACAACTTTACTTTAAGGCATAAGTTTTTGTTTTTTTTAAGAAAGCTTCTGTTAACTTACCACTAACAGACAAGTAGTGAGGCTGTAAGTTTGTAGAAGAATAATATATCCTCAGAGGGGATGAAACCTATCAGCTTGTCTGTAACTTGTTAGTTGCTAAAACACTGGGTTTTATACAGCTGTTGTAATGTACAAAATATCTTCCATAAATATTTTTCTTTGCTGAGGATGCTTTTACTTAACTAGATGTTTGCTTAGGTACTAATCCACATTATCTTGCTACCTTTTTGTTTCAACATTATTCATTGTATTATGCTTCCTAATGTCCTTTTTCGGCAGTTACAGTTAATTATGTATGGATTTAAAAAAAAAAAAAAACATGTCATAAACCTAATGCTTTCATTTGAACATTCTAGTTAGTACCAATTAGTTTTATTGTGTTGCGCTGCAATCGGGTCCCTCCTATATGGCTATTGGCTGAGCATCAGCTGAGTATCCTCTAAAAATAAAATGTAATCTGGATTGGAACCAGAATCACACAAGAATCTAGACTTAGACAATCACTGATCTGCCAGTAACAGAAGCCAGCAGCTGCATCAAACATCAACCAACGTAGCTTTAGATAAATTGGGGAATTCTTCTGACTAAACGTTAATCTCTCCTAAAACGTTACTCACTTCTCTACAATTTTACAATGACATTATATATTTCTGCTGGAAATAGGGAAACTATTACTGATAACTCTGCAAAACCTTACTTCAAAAACAAATTCTAAACTGTAAAATTTGTAAGTAGTGTTGTACAAGTGAGACATTATTAGAGATGTCAGAAAATGTATTTTTAAGCAGAACTGGAGCTTGAGAATCAGCATTAAGGCAAAGACCCGACCTTAAGTAATAAAGTGCAGTGGACCGATGAATCAAATATGATCAAGAAGAATCTCAAACCAATGGTGAAGCAACGAGTTGCAAATGAATTATGCATGATATCAAGGAGTGCTTGGGCGATGGAGCCACAGAGTCAAAACCCAGATTTGAATCCTATTGGAATGCTTTGAATAGATTTGAATCAGGCAGTGCACATAAAAAACAAACTAAAAACATTTGCAAGGGAATAATTTTATGCACCATGTTTATGTCAGACTGTTGGATAATCATACAAAACTTCTCAAACTGCATTTGGGACCAAAACAGGAAAATATGTAGAAGAAAGTATCAATATTTGATGAAAGACACCATGATGTGTTCTTACTTTTGGATGCACATCCCATAACAAGATTTAATAGGAAAACTATATTCAGATAAAATTGTTTCATCTGTCTGAAAGTATATAGGCAGGGGCTTTTTGGGTGCTCTAAGCAAGCTCCTTCTGACTCAGCAACGACTTTGCTTGGAATCCGTGAGAAAGAAAATCTTTTTGTTTCTTTTGTTGAAAAAAAAAAATAAAATTGATTTATACGTCTTTACAAAGAACACCTATCAATGCTTTATGTTAATTTTTTATATATGTGATTTTTATTTTAATGTCGGCAATAAATTCAAAACGAGACAAAAATGACAACAGCTTTCATAGATAAAAAAAAATTCTTCTAATTAACTGTGAGCTACATTGTGGGGCTCTACCTCATAAAATCTGAGTAACTTTTTCTGAAGTTTGTGGTTGTGAAAATACCTTTATTTGATTTTTGCTAAAAAAAAAAAATATTAACGTTATTTTCCACACTAATCCCAAATTCATCTACTCTGCTGAGAGCCAGTTTTCTTTGACAGCTTACTGCTTTTGCAAATAAACATTCAGGTGTTAAGACAGAATCTGCCATCTTCAGTTTCTTCCAAAATGCTGACATAATTACACTTTATTCTTATTTAGTATTTTCACACTTTGACAAACTGTTTGGGAAATTGTTTGAGAACTGCTGTGTTCTCTGATGTTCTCTATGGCAGTCATGTGCATGCTGAACTTCCCCATCACAGCATCATCCTCCCCATCTTTGAAGAATGTTTTTCTCTGCATAGGTAGTCTTTGAGGGGCAAGCTCAAGTCAAGTCTCATTAGTAAAATTAACACTGCAATGCTGTAGGTTACAAATTAAAACCATGTGAATTGAAATGCCTCCAAGTTCAAAAAAGTACTTAAAATCAAATGGTTTTTTATTTATTTATTTATTTATTTTTAATCAGGTCTAATTAAATAGGCACATTTACAAATTACTTATTACATTTTAAAATGCAAGCAGAATCAAAATGATTTTTTTTAATGAAGTGCCTAAACGGTTAAAAGACTTTCATAAGAGACCATTTCTTTTAATCCAACCAAACATCCATGTTCTAAAGAGAAGTTAAAATGAGCCTACTCAATGAACATTATCAGTCCGCTAAATCAACTGTCACTTCAGTCTCTCTCTACCACCACCTAGAATATAATAAACTCTTAGATTTTGAGACCAACTTCGACCAAAGTTTGCATATCGCATTGACATTGTTATGTCCTGGTGCTTATCAAGTCTTGTCATTTGTGACATGAGCTGTGTCAGAGACTTAAATTGTGAAATACCATGACCAACAGGACTATTCAGCTTCCCAATCTTTGAAAAAAGGCTGTGCCAGATCAAGACAATAAAGAAAGGTGGAAAATTACTTTGGAAAATAGTAATTTATTTCCTCAAAAGCAAAAAATAGGCCTACAACAAAATAGAGTCTGTACATAGACAAAATTACACACTGCACATTTGTTGCACATTCCCCCTTCAACAGTAAATGGTATCTTCAAACTCAACCAATAACTAAACAAAAAAATATGCAACTACAGGAATAAAGCACTGCAAGAGAAATGGTAACAAGCAAAGACAAAAAACGCAAAGTAATCAAATAAAAAAAATAAAAAATAAAAAAACATGAAAGTAAATGACAAACAATCTGCATGCAAAGAAAAACGGCAAGCAGCAAATGAACAAACAGCAAAATTACTAAAGGACTCACTATGAGTGGGTTGAGTGCGCCACGTACCTGCAGGTCAGGAGCGTGCACCCTCAGGCCGCAGGAGGAGGAAGAGGAAGAGAGCCGCGAAGATTAATGGCCAAAGCCAAAATTTAGTGTCAGTCATGGCACTAAGCCCAAAACAAGTTGGACAATGAAGTCACTTAGCCCGTGAAAACCCCGAGCCCACGACGCTTGGCTGAGCACACGCACACCCTGCGGAAAAGGCGCGAGATCACACAACCCAACCGCGACTCTGAACCCAAGACAGGCACGATTACAAAGAACCAGTCTAAAAACCAGACCAATGAAGTCCACAAAACTAACCTGGATACGATGGTGGAATCAACAACGTTTTCAAAAGACACAGCCCCAAACGAGATATTGTGGAAGCTCACAGCACGTGATCGCTACAAAGCCCAGTAGAAATGGTATGTGTATGCGCGCGCACGGTGCGCACCGGCTTTAAAGACTACGTTGGGGCCACCCACCACTCATCTTAAAGGTGAACCTGCACCAACACGTTTCTTTAAAAAAAAAAAAAAAATCTGGTATGAAGGACAAAGAAAAACTTTGAGTTTCTGATTAAACTGAACAGAGGTGCTTTTATTTTGATAAGCAACGAGAGTCTTTGTAATGATGCAGGTATCTTAACAGGAAGAGAGCAAAATGTCACCAACAGATTAAGGATGTTTTGTGAAATTAACCAAAATTATTTTATCAAACTTTTGAGTTTATCATCCCTTCACAATGATCAGCTCATGAAATAAGGTTTGATAACAAGATTTGGTGGTAAGGTTTGATAACAGACCACAAGCCTAAGTCAAGTTTTGAGCCTTCAGACTTGACTTTAGATGTATCCCTGTAACACTGGAACAAGACTATGTCATCATGTTAGAAGCTTGAGTTGACCAGAATTTGAGTCCACTGGTTTAAATCAAGTCTGAAGGGATTTTATAGTTCAGGTCCAGCTAACATTGAGCGATGCTTCTACTTCCTTTACAGAACTGACCATTATTAGTCTGCATATAGAAGCTGAGAAATATCATTGGATATTTTCTTTTTTATTAGTATTTTTGAATGCTAACATCAAGATTGATATACTTTTTTAGTTCACCTATTTATCTGTTTTTATTTTAAACAAACATTTAGGTGTCAACATAGGATTTGCAATTTTCAGTTTATTTAAAAATTTTATTTACGTCATGATTATTCTCATAGTATACAATAAACCTGTTTTGGAAATAACTTTTTGGAAGTGAAAGCTCAGTGCTGAATATCAGCAACTACCCCCATCTCCATCCCAGCATCTCCCTCCTTCTCTGTGATGATTTAGTTCAGGGGCTTATTTGTGGGGAATACCTCTCTTTGAGAAATGTTTTATTTCCATACCAGCTATCATGAACTCTTTAAAAAAACAAGCTTTCTGCTACAGACTGAAAATCCTGCTGAAATTAAATCAATATACAGTATGTGTTCCTTTAGGTTGTGAATTAAGGTCAGTGGGTTTTTACACAAAAAAATAGCCTGTTTTTTTTTTTTTTTTTTCCAATAAAGCAGAGGTAAACAAAAAAAAAGACCTACACACTGACCTGCAGGTGGGCTGAACTGAATTTTAGCAGCCTGATTTCGTTTGATGTATCTTGCCCTTTTCTTCCGTCTTTGCACACCAAAAACCCACACACTTGCTGAAAACCCACAGGACAAACAGAGGGCATACGCAGACCTGCTCAGACCCAAGTCATGTACCTGCCTTGTAGATTACCTGACATCTGTCTTCTCCCCCCTATACACACTCACTAACACACGCACACACACACCTCTACGTCTGCCCCTGTGCCTCTGCCTTTTTCTCCCTTCTTAAGTCAGACAAGCAGCAATCCCAAGCCCACCTTCCCATTCTTTGCAACTCTTTGGCTGGCTGACCTTCGAGCAGCGAGGACAGATCAGAGACAGACAGGGTGGGAAAAGAAGCTGCTATTCATCTTCTGTCGGCGTGCCAGGCCGACCAAACAAGCTTGGGGAAACAATCCCTAGCTGGGGAGAGCTGCAAGCATCACCAGCTTGAGTGGCACGATCTGTCAAATTACCTGATCTTTCTGGGCTATGGGCTGGCTCCATATTGGGAGGCTGGCTGCAGGCCTGGGATTGAGAGCAGACACACACAGAGACTCTTACACACCCATCCACAAGTCTGCCGTTGTCACATGGAATTGCAATTTTTTCCATGACATTTATTTTTGGCAAAGTGTTGTCTTTCTGTTTGTAAGGCCTTAATGTGTTTGACCTTGCTATACCCGAGAACCTCTAGAAAACCTCTCTCCTCCACCCTTCTTAATAAAAAAAAAATTCTTTCAGTTTAATTTTTTTGGGATCTGCCAATTTTTTTTGCTTATCTCTTTTTTTTACTTATGTAAAACCAGCTAAGAAAAAAACTATCCCACCTCTCCGTCTTTGTGGTTGCATAATGCCAGTAAGCTCTGTAGCTTCAAATTGTCCCTTTAGCAGCCTCCTCTCTTCTTCTCTGAAAGTTGCACCTCACTTCAGATTCATCACTTACATTTTTTATTCTTTTTTGATGGTAATCAGTTTCCAAATCAGTGCAGTGTCAAGAAAAGTGTTATTAAGTTGTGTGGATCACTCTGTCTTAATATGCAAAGAGGTGGAATGGTTTTAGACTGCGCAGAGCGCACTACTTTGCAGTAGATTTATATTGCAAGGAAAACTCAAAAGGTGAGAAGATTTACATTTAAAAAGCAAAGCAACTAAAATAATAATAATAAAAAAAAGTCCAAGCACTAAGGACACAACATAACAAAGGTATAGTATTGTACTGAATGATTTGGAGACTTCTTACAAATCATAATTTTTTAAGTTTTTCCTTTATTTGTGCTGATACCTCTTTACACTTATAAAAGCTTCATGTGCAACATTCAGAAATATGCATGAACGCAAGCAACTAACAACAAAGTTGAAAGTGGCAGAAGAGGATGAGACTACGCTTAGAATGCAGAATTTTACTATCAATGAATATCACATTGATCATGCATCCATTCTCTAAACCTGCTTATCATTTCAGAATTGTGGACGGCTGGCATCTGTCTCCAGCTGTCATTGGGTGAGAGGCAGAGTACACAGAATCCAGAGCCTTAGCATTGCAACTGTGCAGCCATCCGGCCTGCCACAAATCCATTTTATATTTTTCTATTAAAGAGGAATGTTTTTGTCAAGAAAATGTTCTGCTCTATGATTACTGTGAAAGATATCCAGGTTATGTTATTTCCTACGCCACATAATCATTAGATGGAAGTACATATTAGATTTTCAGGGAGTGACTCAAGATACTTCTCTGTCAGGAAGATGCATTTTAAAATTGCATGACTCATTTGAAAGCCAGTTGGAACAATGTGTTATGTATAATACTTTGAAGTATGAGATATAAGGTCATTAGGTTTACTGGCATTAAATATTATTGCCCTTTGAAATTCAAAATAACCCTCTTAAATTATTGTTAACTTACGGATTGTTCAGATGACTCTGAAATCAGAAATTGTCAAAGACATTTCTACAATTTCTGATGATATAGTTATTAATTTTTTGAGTGTCATTGTTGACAGATTTATGTGTCTCTATGTTTGACTTATTTAATGCATGTTGGAATCTAAGGTGGTCCTATTGTCAGTAAAGCTGTAGAAATGCTCTTTTGTGGTTTCACCAGCAGAATAAAGATGAAGCCAACATTTCTGTTTTGTAGAATAATACAGCTGATGCCTGACAAGTCTAACTATATACCAGCTTGGATTTAAAAAAAAAAAAAAAAAAAAATTCTTATTGGCATTTTTCTTTTTTTCGAAAAGCTCCGCTTGATGTCAAGTGATTTATTTTGTATATATTTCCAAGACTATATAGACCTGTCTTTGTTTTGTTTTGCCCTGATAGTCACTTGGAGAAATGGCTGAAGGTCATTATGGTTTACAGGTGTAGAAGCTGCTTCTTTACTTCCCCTGCAAGAGTAATGGAAAGCATAAAAAGAAGGGGAAAGAATGAGATTTTTTTACAAGTTTCCTCCAAGGACCTTATCTTACCTCAAACTATTAACTGAGACAAAGAGAAAATGAAAAGCCTGTCTGAGTGATTTTTCTTCATAGAGGAACTCAGTTTATGTCTTGACAGCTGCTGCACAGATGGTATGTAATGGACTTTGTGTTGAATACCTCTAAAAGGTTAGTGACTTAAGACTTAGTTCTTCAAGAATATTAAACCAGAATCTAAATATGGTTTGACTTCATAGTTAATTCTATCCCAAGTTCTTTTCACACTGTTCAGGCAGAAACTATCCATACCCCTGACCGACTTAGATCTATAGCAGTCTAACAGGTTTCTGCTCACTGGATGTAATAATAATATTTAATGAACCAATCAGAGTCCTGACTTGAACCTGACAGAGAATATGGGTAGAGTAAAATATCAGGGTGATGGCAAGGAGCCTTTCCATCCTCAAAGGTTTGGAAGTCATTACCAAAAGCAAATCGTCAAAATATCTGTGGAGGCATTCAACAAGGTAGACAGTAATTAAAAAACAGACTAATGTGATACAGATTAGGATTTTTCCACAAATCATTAAGAAAGACATTAATATTTCTCAATATACTTACATTCAATGAGATTTTATGATGCCCCCTTTACATCTATCCAATCATTGGCTATGCCAGCATACCCTCTTGGTATCTATCTTCAAGGGTCATTAGGCAAGAGGTGGGATACACCTGGACAGGTCACCAGTCCATCACCCTTTACATTAATTTATTATCATTTTATAAAGGTTTGTCTCATTTCCTATCAGAGACAAACTTTTTGGTTGAAAAAAATTTAATCTATATCTGCATGTGGCTTGATTAATTCCAGCTTAACAATAAATGTAACCCAAAATCATTTAGTTTTGAGTCCTTGTGGGACTGTAGGTTTGATTGTCTTTGATTTCAAAGAGGATAATCTATTCCAAGCACCAGTCTTCATGACTTTAAGATAGCACTATGAAAAGTTAGCTGGAATCAGGAAAGTCTTTGCATTACCTTGGAAAACTGTCCAGTGGTGCGTCAAGAACACAGTGTGCTCTCCATTACTCTTTGTGGAGCCAGGAGAGTTCCCTGCCTGACTGACCTTATGTAATTACATAAAGATTACAAAATAACATCAAAGTGGGTCTGTCTTACAATGGCAGCATAGGAAGCAAAGGAGTGTGATTTTGGCCAGCCTGGTGGCAGCAGGTGCTAAAGAATTTCAAATGGGAGTGGATCCACCGTCCAAAAGCAGAGTCGAACTTTGTCACGTCCACGTTATCTGGCAGCACTTTAAGTTATTGTAATCCTGTTGATCTCATCCTGCTGCTCTGGCTACTATCAAAAGGATCTCAGGAGACACCAATGAAAAATTGACAATCTCTACACCAATAAATACTGGTCCAAGCTCAGACCTCCTCCTCTGACTAACTGATCCAAACCACCAAGTTGCTTATAAGTGAGATTTTGCTCAGGGAGATTAAGGAAAGGGGTTTTTCAGCCTGGAGTCTAAATATGTACAAGCTGTGTTTGTCCTATTGTGAAAGGCATTTTTTGAGCTTAATACCATCTGACAGAACTCACTGAGGTATGTGCACAAAGCTCTGATTCAAGTTAAAATTCCTCTCATGCACTCGCTTATGCTACTGGTAACCTGATGAAACTACAGATAATGTGCTTCATCTTCCACAGGAAGACTAAAACTGATGGTGGAGCCATAAAAAAATTCCCCATATATGGAAAAATTTCTCATCTTGTGAGGAAACACCTGAATTGAGATATTATGCCTCATAACTGTAGCATTGTGATGGGATGCAATGAGTACTAAGGATGCATTAATGATGCCTTTAAACTTAATTTCCCAATTTGACATGAGGAAGCGGTATTCAAAGCTAGAAATCACAGAGACTTGTGGGAGATGTGATCTGACATGATCCTATCAGCTGAATTGGTGAATATCTGTGGATGTCTAAATGTTTGTTATGGTAGATAGAGCTATGGAAACGTGAAACAAATGGATAACCAAATAGAGCTCAGAAAAACAGCTAGGTGTATCCCTGCTCCCCTTTACGCAGTAGCAATCACAAATTGGATGATTTTCTTTGAAGGAAAGTCACACTTAGGGACCTTTGGGATTCCCTTCAGTCTGGGCTAAAGACAGTGATTATTTGACTCCCAGAATCAAAATTATTGGTTTAGGCTAGATCATTTAGTTGCAATGGATCAATCATACAAATCTTCACAGGGGCATGTTATCAAACTTAGATGATGAATGTTTAGAAAACAAGGAACCCGGTTTGCGGATTTATGCTGCAGATCACTGCTATAGACCTGAATCAGCAGGATAGAAGGATGCGCGACGTGTCTGCAATAAATAAACTCTTCCTCTGGTCAGACATGACTAACCTTTGGGAAGGGTTTTTCTTCACAGTGATATCGTGTGACTGTTTATTTTCATTTTTGTAAAGTGAGAACAAACACATTCCTGCAGATGACATGAGACCAAAACAAGAAATTTCCCTGATCATTGGAGCTGTAAACAGTGCTGTGATCACACACGCAAATATTCAAATGATTATTAAAAGCAACAAAGCTTTTGTTATGATTCTCTACAAAGAAACAGAAACACATTTTCTGAAATACCTCCAAGGTCATAAGAAAAACAAACAACACTGGGTTGTTATCATTAACGTGACGCTTTCAAGAGGAGCCGAGAAAATCCCTCTGAGGCTTTTTCTTTGGGAATCAGTTCCAAATTACAGGAGGAGATGCAGGGAATTTGGGAGATGTATGCATATGAGACCACACCAAAGGAAGAAGAAGAGGATTTTCTTAATCAGAGTCGATTTTCCACCAGCATCATCTTCAAATACATGATCTCTTTGCTTATTATATAGAGGTCTGAAGCCTCCACAAAGTCTTCCTCTAAAGATGAGGTACATTTTCAGCTGGTACTTTGACCAAAATATATAAACAGTGAGAAAATAAGCACTTAACATGATGATGTTTTCTTCAGTAAAGATGTTTCTAATGGTGCTGCAGGCATGAATTTCATACCATAAGTCAATAGCAATCTAGATAATCCAAACATATAAACACATAAAAACAAGTCTTTAAATTGTGTTATCTGTAATAAAGGGAATGACTGGAAATGATTATTAATTTAAAAGCTGTTATTTCTGTTCATTATGATGATTTTCTGACTAAAACTAAAATGACCAAAATGAAACCATATTTACATCAAAAACATTTCACCAGACCTGTAGAAAAACATTCTTAATTCAGACTTTGAGAAAATTATGTTTAATACCTGCTTAAAGGTTATTTAAAAGCTATTAGTAATCTCACTAATAGCTTTTAGTGAGATTACTAAAAGCTATTGGTAATCTAATAGCTTACTAATACATTCACCATTCACCAGACCATGGTGATGAGCTCTGCGTCTTTGTGGTTGAAAAGCATCCTTGCCGTCACCCTAATCTTTAGATTATTCATATAGAACTGTCATAACGCACACTCTTCTTTTTTTCAAATGTATACTCTTTTCATTTTCTTTTTTATAATCCTTTTTGCAAGTAAAATAAATGTCCTTTACCCGTTATGGAAAAAAATACTCTCATTTTATTTTTCCATAACTGTTCTATTTGCATTTAACTCAAACTGAGTTGTGGTTTCAGTTGCATGAAATAAAACTGGGGCCATTTTTGTAATTGTTACAAGAAAGTAAGCGGAAGAGTAAGGGAATTGGAAATTCTTCCCAACAGCCGGAGCCAGGAAATGGAGGAATGCTGGATCGATGGATGGTGCAACCCCAAGCTCATTTTTAACTCCAGGAGGAGGCTATTTGTGCAAGACCCGTTGCCTGCAAGAGACAGACAGGCTAGGAGGATGCAGTAGACATGCATGCACGCATTTCCCTATAGATATGATGGCGTCAGCAGGAAAAATACATGTCCTGGGACTCCAAACGGCTGCTAATATCTTTCCCTACCCATACCATATCATCACATGTGACCTAACAAATCACCAGCCTCTCAGTGCTCAAGTCGCTGTGGATCTGTCGAGCATATACGCAGAGGCGGCTAATCGGAACCATCCATTATGAGGCGGCAGGCTTGTTTCAAGCCACTGGCCACTCGCGGTGATGGATGTGAATGAAGGCCAAGGGAGAGACAAAGACTGAGAGAGACCTTTAGGGTGTAAGAAGAGATTAAGTAAGTCATCTACAGCATTATAGTATTACATGAAAATGCGCTGATGCATGATCGCAGTACAAGTATATTCCTTTTATTAGGGTCCTACACAAATCCTGGACTAATTTAACTTCTTAAGTCTGGACATGCTAGCAGAGTTTTGTAACAAATTCCATTTTTGTTGGTCTAAAGGCCATACAATATAAAATTTACATAGAATAATTGCAGAGTCTCTCATGTAAGATGCAGCCCTCCCCACACCCTGCAGAAAGTTATCTTATTTTCTAATCTGACATTAACAGTAAGTGGCATCTACTTTACAATCTCAGCCCAGATTGGGCGGTTTAAAATGAAAAGCCAGAATGACAAATCCATGCTGTATGATTTTGTAGAACTGCTATATTGACTTGAGGCACACAGGGGAGCCTGTACAGCTCCATAGTGGGGCGTGAGCCAGTAAAACAATGACAAGTCCTATCTATCCACCCCAAGGTGGCTCCTCCGAAGTCTGGAGTATTAAACTGAGCCCTGAGATAAAGAGGCTTCTCTCACAGTTCAGCCATGGGGGAAAATGCACTTATGTATTCCAGCCGTGCTGCATATTGTTTGATTTAATCAACATGGACCAGGAGGTTCTGTGCAGCTCTCAAACACGTAGCCCTCCCAGGAGTAATACAAGGCTGAGCACCACTGACATACGACGTATGCAGATTTTAGGACAAAGCTGTGAGTTGTAATACTGTAGCTGTGAGATAATGTGTGTTTCAACCTGTTTTTGGAAATCAGCAAAACACTTAGAGACCACAATGCTAGTCCAAAGCAAACATGTCTTGTATTATGTATTCAGGGGTCTCTAGATTTCTTATAATTAAACTAAGGGATTAATTTAAGTAAGTAATTCAGTTCAACTCAATTACAATAATCACACAGAGTGATTAATTTCAATGGTTTATTTCTGGTCAGTTTGATGATTGACAGCTTTTGAAAACTCAAAATTTATTACCTTAGAAACTTCGGATCGGCAATAAATATGGATTAATAATCCAAAAATGATATGAAAAATGTAATTTGTTTCAGAAAGAAGGTCAAGTTTAGTCCTTTTTCTGTTCAGTCTAAGTAAGACGCTTCTGATGCCTCTACTTCAGGAATGGTTTAACACAAATCAATTTTGGCTAGGCTTCCTCAGAACACTGTTTAACCAATTGATGTAACTGAGTTCAACTCGTCTCTATTTGATTAAAATATAAATAACTGAATTTGATCATGTTATATGGCTTGGTTGATTTGGTTATATAATTATGTACATAATCTGTAAAATAATGTTTGTTTTTCTTGCAAGTGCTTTCAGATGACAATTTTTGGCAAATAAGATGATATAAATAAACTAAAGTATTATATCTGGCCAGTATCAATGGTCTCATCTTGATAATCCTCTACTTGTCAGTCTATTTCTACTACATGTTCTCTTTCCACTCAACTTTCCATTATTATCTGTGAACAGCCGGGTTCTTCAACAATTACCTTTTGACCTTCATTGTGAGCTGACACCCTGCTAAACAACTGTCAAGTCAGCTATCTTTCTCATGATTGTTTAGACCACAAAATCACCAAAACATAAACTTTATGACTAAACATTAGACACTTTTGGATTTGTCTAATATTCTATTTGAACTAAATTTGTTTCTTTTTAAGACAATCATTAAAATGAACAGAAATAATGTGTTTTACTGAGATGCATCTGTGCATGTGTTCACAATGAATACAAGGTTGTGCAGGTGAAATCTAACTTTTTCTGTTTTCCAAGACAAACTGTGGGAGCAGTTTCCTTCGTGGCTAAGCTTCTTCTCAGATGCATTACTTTACGCACAAGTCATCTCCTATCTCCATGCAAGCTTTAAGACGGAGCATATAACAGTTTAACATGCTATATATTTTTTCCAGTCTGGCTGGTACTCAAGTGGCCTTGGAAAGTGAAAAATATTCCACATGTCTGAACCAAGAAGGGACTTAACATTCCAATGGGACTGTCAGACTATTACAGGGCTCCAAAACACTGGACTTATTTTCAGAAATAAGTCTGTCAAGACCGATGCGCATCCTAACCCCACCTCACCCGTTCATTTTCAGCATCCACACACTGCGAGGATGAGGTGGAGCTTAAGCTATTCCAGGCTGGAAGGGTGTGCTCAGCGTCTAACAGCAGCGCGCGGAAAGATTTGATGGGTAATGTAAATCACAGAGTATTTCTCTACGGAGAGAGGAGGGCGTTGGATAAAGCCGAGCGATTCTATCTGGACTCAAATCCCAAGAATGCAGGTTTGAATAAGAATGAAACAGATAAAGCCCGAAGAAGCCATTATAAAAACTGTAATCTTCAGAGAAAAAAAAGTGGAAAATTGCAATACCGCTGTCTAAATATAAGGGGCTGTTATCACTGTACATAGACTTTGAGTTTTGGTTGAACTCAGAGGGCTGTTCTTCTGCTTCCTCCTCTCACTCGAGCTCGCCAGGCAGAAGTGTAGGTGTGTGGGTGGAGTGTCAGGACAGTGTAGGTGACTTTAGGTCTTATCAGCAGCTCAGAACAGCAGTGAGAGGGGAGGCGGTTTTCAGGGGGATGCTGGAATCCTCTGCTTAACTCTCTGCAGCTGTCAGGAGGTTAATTCCATGGAACATGAGTGGATAGATGCCGCTTGCCAAATTACATCCATCTCCCTTAACTTCTCCCCTGCAGTCCAAAAAATATTCCTTTTACACTGTAGCGCACTTGAAAAAAAAATAACGCACAATCAGACAAATCTCTTTATTAACCCGAGTGAGTGCATCAATATGTCTGAAGATTTCTTTTTTCTATGGATTCAAAATTTGTCATGATCTTCATCCGTTATTGCAATTAAATCCAAAATTGAAGAAAGAAAAAAAAAAAGCAACGGTATTCAGCTGCTCTCCATCAGAAGGGGATTGGTGGGTGGGCGAGTGGTAGGGTAGAGGAGCTCCTATCACTCCCCTCTGCTAATTAAAACTAACGACTCCAGGTGCTGAATGGTGCCGGGCGAGGGAACTGCCGGGTGGCTTGTTTGTGTTGGTGGTTCGCCTTCATTACCGCCTCCATCCATTCTCCTTAGGAGCCCGCTGCAGTATCGACTCAAATCCCACCACACAATGTGCAGTGTAAGGGGGTGTGAGGGGAGGCGATCTAAATGCAAATGCTTGGGTGTGATGCACCATAAAAGTGTGCATAGAAGTGATATGTGCTGCAGGTAGAAGATCTTTTCTTTAAGCAAAAGAGGTAATGTCTTGATTATGGGCTTCAGGTCAATAACCGGATCGGGCTTTTAAATACTCTCCGAGTGCTTTGCAATGAGAGAGGTTGTTTCTCGGCAGGGAAGAAGTCAATTAACATATTTTCTCCTCAACCTTTGAGTTATACGGTGATCAATACGAGAGAGGAAGAGGGTAAGAGTGCTGTGTCTATTCCCATCCCTGTCTTTTTAAATCACAGCAGGTCTCAAGAGTCCATAGACCATCCTGACATTTCACTGACACACTGTGCAGCATGCAACCCACAGCCTCCGTGGTGCATTTCCATAAGTATAATAAATTGCTCCTTAATACTGCTGGCACCATCACAAATGTAAAATACGTCTGACTTTAATTCTGGATAATCAGTTTCATTAAATGGTGGGTTGTAGATTACATTATTTTTAGCTTGAGCAGAGTCTTAGGATATACAGTGCTGTGAAGAAGTATTTGGCCCACACGATATTTATTTTTTATTTGTCGCACTTAAATATTTAAAAATAAATAAATGTTAATATTTGGTTAACCTAATTAGACTGCAAGTATGACTTTTGTTTTATATCAAGTGGGAAAAAAAATATGGAACTTGCAGTATGATACCGTTGGGGTTTTTATTTTGCATCCTTAAGATCTAGATGGGAAAGAGAATGGACCAAAGTTCCCTACAAAGAAATGTAAAGCACTCAATGTGAATTACTGCAAAGAGCAAGTTTGGGCTGGATTTCTTTTCCTTTCTACAACTGAAAAATTAACTGAAAGCTGCTATTTATGTTTAAGTGTGACGAACAGTAAAAATAGAAGGAATCTGTAGGCGGTGAAGTACATTTTCATATCATCGAGTCGTATCAGGCTAAGTTCTATTATGAGACAAAAATGTTAAAAGGACAAACTTCACCATGATCCTACTGAAGAAGCATCCTGTATCACTGAGAAACAGATTGTGTTTCCTGCATATTTTTCCATCAAAGGATTGCTATGATGTGAGAGACAATGAACGCCACAGCACTGAGTTGAACAGAGAGCTCTTTATAAAAAGAAACTCAGGAATGATCTACCAATGGAAAGTTTTTTAGGGATTTTCAAGTTTTTTTGGGGATCTTGCTGTGTTTCAAGATTGCATCACTTATTAATATTAATAAGTAACAAAAATAAAGCTCTGGGAAGTTTTGTAAGTTTTAAGTTCAATAGTAATATGAATTTTGCGTCACTGGTCTAGATGACTTCAGTGAAGCAGAGTGCTCCGACAACAGTAGGAAATCAAAAAGACCTTTTGAGAGAACACATGGGTAGCAATAGACCACAACCATCCCAGTTAAGTTAATTAATTGGCTTCAACAATAATTGGCTGATTGGATTTTGGTGATGAGGGTGTGAGGTGGCTGGTTTGGTGGCATCTTTGTATTGCTGTGGGGACTGTCTGACCTGCTCTGCTGTTCAGATAGGTGTCTTGTAGAGGTGATGCTCTGAGTGTAATGGGGGGCCCTGAGGGCCTAGTGGCTTGGCTTTGAGTAAATGGCTTGGCTTGGTGCTGCTCAGTGCTGTGGGTATTTATGGAGGCATGGTGGATTGTAGGGCCAAGTCTGGTGTGGTGGTTGTCTGTGGATGTTTGGAGGTTCTATCTTCCATGCTAAACTTTGGGTCGATGTTCTTGCCAAGGTTGTTACTATTTCTCTGACTGCCCCGTACTCTGTTTTTGTTATTCATGGATCATTTTCTTGCACCTGGCCTATTGTAATTAACTTTAATCTCAAGAGGTGATTTTGAAATACGTTTAAAGAAATTTACTTCATCTCTTACATTTTCTTCTTGTTCATGTCATCTATCTCTTTGTCTCTTTAGCAGTTGTTTTGGCCTGTTCAGTCTAGTACTTGAACCAGACGCAACCTCTAACTTGTTAAATTTTTTTAAAAAGTCACATGTGCAACAAGAGGAATATCCTCCTTTGACTTCTTTTGTAGAGCAAATCTGCTCCTGAAAGGGAACTGATCCCACCATACTTTTGCCTAAGCTCTCAGAACAACGGACACAAATGTTCAAATATTCACTTGACATACATTTTCGAAAGTCTCTCTTTTGTTCTTCTGGATGTTTTGTCTCTTTGATCTCCCTCCCATTCTTCTTGGCAGAAATACTTGGATAGAGAGTGCTGGGGCAGCCACTGTCATGTCACTCCAGTGATTGTCCCCTGGGTTTGAATCCAAGGATAGGCTTTGTCACTATAGAGCTTAAAAATAGTTTTATGGCTGTATTCCTCTGGTTGTTGCCTTGTTGAACTCTAAACCTTCCCACCAGACTAAGATTCTGTGGACCTATGCTCTAATAGTTCTTTACCCTTTTTTTATTTTCTCAAATTCCCAGCAGACTGTAGTGAGCCACTTAAAGAGGAAAGTTCTATGTCCCAATGCAACACCATAAATGTCGAACTGGAGGCGCATTGTGCTCATGGTTGTCCTTTTGTCTGGCTTTTCTCTCTTTCTCCCTGCTTATTTGGCTTGTGCATAATATGTATTGTAACTCAGATATTTATAAATGATGTTATTTATGAAAGGAAAAAGCTATACAAACCAATCTGGCTTTGTTTGAAAAATTTCCCTCTACCCCACTTCTTGTTAAGTCAGGAATTAATTATAATCTTTTTTTTTTTGTTTGTTTGTTTAATTTCACAAGCAACACAACACTCTGATGATCTGGAAATTCAAAACTTAATTAAATAGAACCTGTCTAACAAAACGATGCAGGCTAAAAGGCATCATAAAGTCACACATCATGCCCCAGTTTCATGGAATTGAAGAACAAATGAGAAACAAACTCACTGACATCTATCTGTACAGAAAGGGTTAAAGGGCCGTTTCTAAGGCCGTGGAACTACAGCTGTAGCCATTATTCTCAAATCGGGAAAACAATGAACAGTGATGAGAAATCCCAAGAGTAGCTGGCCTGTCACCTCTGACAGAACCTGACCAGTGGGCTTGCTTCTAAGTAGCTTATTGTCAGCTTTGACATTAACTGTATTGTTACATGCTGATGTGTAAATCACATTGAATAAAAAGGACTGCCAAATACTCTTACATAAATGTAAACAACTATTAGAGAGAAATAGATTTTTCACAAAGAGCTAGATTGGTTTAGACAATCTAGCTTTTAATAAATAAAATCACTTTAACACGGCACTTTCTATTTATTGCAGGTATCTCTGTCTGATATTATGAAAATTGATGGTGATCTGAAACAGAAGAAATCCATAAGTGGGAGAGTAATGTTTTCATTACACTAAATATGCTCGTCCAACTCTGCAAACATCCATGTCACAGGTAATGCTTGTTTTTCTACCTCCTGAATAGGAGACACTCTACTACACACATACATGCATCTAGCAAGTTTAATTAGAAAAAGCTAGGCAGTATATTAAGTAAGAGCATCGCAGGGACAACTGAAAAAAGGTAGGATACACTATTACTACAGCATTTCTGAAAGTATATGCAAATGTGATATTTCACTCTTTTGTATATTTTGGATGTATATATTTTATTTTATTCATCGCATTTTTTTAGTTAATGTCATTAGGACACGTTTTTGCATTACATTCTTTCAGTCAATGACAAAAAAGAAACCTGTTTTAAGAAACCTTAAATATGCTGCATACACAAAAAATGATATTTGGAAATTATCCAGATTTCAGTTTTCTTTACTTTGACAGTTTAAAATATTTGCTGTGGAAGAGAACAGTTTTCATGATTTCTTATAGTGTACACACTCATAACTCAGGAACCTGACTTCCTCATGGCCAAATCCTTTTCCAGACTAAATATTTGTGACAGAACAATTTCAGAAGCCATTGGGGTAGAAAAATGTGTTTACAAACCAACCTCCCTCTTTTCTCCCATGACAAAGGTGGTATGACTGGCACACATTGCTTGCCACATTGTTATCCACCCTTATCAGCAATCTATGCATCTTCTCATTCCACCTGTCCACCAGAGGGCGTCAGTGAGTTTCTGACTGTCACTAATGATTGACCGCTTACCTCCAAACCAGGTCTTCATTTACCCTTCTAGTGTTGAGGGGAGACAGTTTTTCATTTGAATCTGCAGTTATTAAATTGTGTCCTGATTGAACCATTCATATCAGCCAGTTTGTTGCCATCACACTCGCAATAAACTGCCTCTGACCTTTAACCCTACTGTGTTCTCAGAGTGGGAACACATTCATCACTCATTCCTCCTGTGCATATGATTCCACACATTGCATTATTAAACTCAGTGAGTTAACTTTAATTTGAATGAAATCCAATAAACAAACTTGCCTGCGGTGGAAATGCTAAACAAAGACCAGACAACTCAGGCATCATTGTGCCTGTAATGCCGTTAGCGGTCGTTCTTGATGGGTCATTAAAAATTCTTATTGAAGTTCTGTTTGCCCACAGCGATGTTGATTTTCTTTTGATGGCTCTTTTCTCCTTCGCAATTGACTCTCTAGGACAAATTAAAGGCTCATCTAGGACTATATTAAGTAGGCCAGCAGAGTTTATTGGATGAACTCGGACTTGGATTGAACACTTCCAGGGTTTATTTAATCCTCTGCTGCTGAAGAATGGAAAGGTATTCCAAGATGTGAAGCACATAAGCCTCTTAATTCCAAGAACAACATCAAATTTATTAGGTGTGGACTATATTGGATAAGGAAAGCTTTTTATGCTCCCTCAGTCCATTGAGAATTAGGGAAGCCAGCCTTCTCTTACTTTGGACCATTAGTGTGGAATCATCTCCAAAAAGGAACTGAAACTGTCTGATCTGATTCCATTGGGAGTATTTAGGTAGAATATTGAGAACGTAGCAGTGAGCCTTTGTTTCTCTTCTTATTCATATCTTTATTAACCCTCGTGCGATCTTAACATTCTGTTTACTCTCCTTTTCCTACGGGTCAAAAGTGACCCGCCCTAACAAAAGCCCCAAAATAAAGCAGTTTACTTGAATTTGAAATCTAAAATCTATTTTGCATGATGAAACAATCTGTTATTTTTCAACTCAACTCAATTTAATTCAGTTCTATCATTTATTTTTTTGTTACACAATACAAAAAGACGATCAACATATTACACTTTTCTGTTCTTTTTACGGCAAACCAACTGTCATAAGTTTTCTTTTACACAGTAAAGGTTTATTATTGTAATTATATAAATGTGAAGGAATTACTGCTGAATTAACTATTCTGAAAGAGAAAAAAGTCAACAATCGGTAATTTTTTTTGTCAACAGTTCATTCTTTTATACTGTTTAGGACATCAATTATGAAAATACTTCTCTCATACAACATCCTTCAAAATGAAATGTTGAAGATGTTCAACATAATAACATCTCCAACATAAGATGTTAACCATAAGATGTTCAAAATCTTTTGTTTAACATCCTCTATCATTATATAAGATGTTCAACATCTTGTGTTGGACAGTATGTGTGAACATACAATCTATGACCTGTTGGACAGTGAAACATGTCCTCACGGCTTCAGCAAGGAATCAACTAGTGGTACTTTGATTTAGGGCACCTTTATATCCTCTATGCTGTCTTTGTTTTTATTATGTCTGAGATTGTTTTCTGTTGTGTTTGGGAGCTTGTGTGATGTGAGGGGTTAGCTGCAGGTGCAGGTCAAATACAAGTTCAATTCATACATCAATCCAGTTTATTTGATTTGTGTGTGTGCGTGCATATGTGGGCGTGTGTAGGTGTGTGTGTATGTATTAGAGACAGTTCGTTTGTGACCTTTGGGTGTGTAGGTGTGTGTGTATGAATTAGAGGCAGTTTCTGTGTGACCTTTGAACTTTTTTCTACTGTTTAAATGGTTTTATAATTCACGGGTCAGAAATGACCCAAAAGACAATCCTTGTACCCTAGTGGTGTACAGCCCAAATGGAAACATAAACAAAACAAAGTATCACTTTTTCTAATGATGGCGTCAATTTAGGAAAAGTCATAAAATTTCAAGTTGGAAAAAGATTGTTTAAGGTATTTTTTCTATAGCTAAAGATGCAAGTGAGTCACTTTTGACCCACAAGACAACACAAGGGTTAAATATCTTTTACATTTTGACACTATTTTGATATGCATTTGAAATATACTGTTATTTTAAATGCAATTTTTACAATTTTATATAATATTGGAACAGGTATTTCTTGAATATGAGAATTTATTTTCGCACAGAGATATCATCTGTATAAATAACCGTTAAAAAGTATCCTAAAAATGTAAAATCTTTTTTAAGGCAGGTACTACAGAACGCACACACAGGTATGTAATCTTTTTATATTTTTATTTTTAAGTTTAGCAAACTGAACTTACCCTTCTGTGTTCTCATTTTCAGTAAATATTTCCAACTATGAGCTGATTTCTTCTGGGTTTATAAGGTAATTTTTCAGGAATTAAAGACACAAACCCCTAAAAGATACAAACCATGAGTATTTGTGCTATTTATATCAATGTTTGCAATGATAATGTAAACACAACCATACAATAACCTTACAGCCCACAGCTTGCCAGTCCTTCAATTCTGAATTGTCTTCAGAGGTTCATTAGAGAGCCTTGGTAAAGAAGCAGAAAGAATCAGTATGGTGGAGCCAAATGGACAGAAAAATGACATTGGCAAACAGATTATACATTTTACATTGACATTCCTTTAGAAATAGTTAAAACTTAAAATGTTAAAAGAAATAAAAAGAATCAATAACATCTAAGCTGTCATTGGTGTGTATTTGGTGGGTCTGTATATGTATGATCTTCTTTCAAGAAGGGCAAATGCATACATTTAAAAAATGAACACATTCTGCTTCTGTGCAGACCAAGGAAGTTTACCAAACACCCATCCAGGTCCTCATGGACCTTACTTTGTGGATATCTTCACTAGTTTCTCAGTTTTTCTCTGAATCGAGCTTTGCTTCTTTTTTTATTATTATTTATTGCCAACAGCATGTTCCAAAACCCAAAATGTGTTCTGTATATGAAAAAGAATAAAAACAGGAGAAAAACATGCACCAGGGGAACTACCTTCAGGTTATTAGGATAATTCTTGACTGGTCAGTCACATAATGGAGTACAAAAAGATGCTGATAGATGCTAAGCCTTTCAAAGCTAACATTCAGGTAAAATACACAAAAGCCTCACTGTGGTAATTCTCAGAAATTAAATATTGAAGTGTCTCACTGTTAAGTTTGAAAGAAGTTCACCTAACATGCAGAGTGTGAGAAGCAGTTCTTTGATTCTTTCAAATTGAAAAAATAGTACTGAAAGGTTCTATTGTTAATAAATTAAGAGCAGGCAGAATTCACTGCATGGCATCGAACCGCCTCTTAAAAGTCTTGTTATTGGGCACAATCTCCCATCTATACCCAGCATTACAAGTTGATGCTCTACCAAAGAATTTTATGTGCTGCTGCTTTTTTGGACTTAAGCTCATTTCACATGAACAAAGATAAAGTGGAATACTATCAGAGAGTTTAAAATCTAATTTGCATGAATAACCTGTGTATCCTTGTAGATCAAAGGCTGCTGTTTTCACAAAATCGCTAAGTGGAATCAGCGCTCACTCTGGCATTATTTTTGAAAGAAGAGGTGATGCAGCTCAACGATAAACAGACCTCTGGATGAACTTTTGGAAAATAGCTGTGGGTGAAAATCTCAGAATAAAGATGCTTTTGTCCAAAAATGTTCAACGTTCAACATGTCTGGTATAGCGTTCAGTTAATTTTCCAGTTTAAATTATTAAGGATAATTACAGATTCTGTTTTATTTACTTGTTACTAATATTAAAACCTTTTTGAAAACTGGTCTAGAATGTTATGCACATGGATTATTTATTGAAAAACAGTATGGTTTTTATCTATTATCTCTAAGAACTAGCTCTAAGAAGGCTATCAGGCAATTTTTGAGATTAAAAACATAAAAAAAAAAAAAACTATGACTGTTTGTTTTGCCAAATTTCTTTACAAATTCTCATTAGAGGTAAATGGTAAATTGCTGACTGAGATACTTTGAAAATATGCATCACACAGATCCTAAAAGGAGCACATTCTTAGTAGACCCATTTCCCGAGCCAATGCTAAACTTACTGCCCAGAGTTTGATTTAAAATCAAGCAAACTGACGTCACACACAGTTACTCCTGTGTAAAACAAAATATCACTGTTAGTTTATTTTCCTATTTTGTTTAAATTTATTCAAATAAAATATACCCTTACAACAATTCATCCGCTGTATTCTATGTATGTCACATAGAGATTTAGAGAAGACATAGAGTAATAAGAATATCTAGTTTCCTCAAGTATGACAATTTATGCTTTTCTATGTTAGTAAACTCTTAGTTCTCCACTAGAGTTTACTTAAATTTTACATGAGTTGTGTTTGAGATCACTGCATTTCCAGATATATCATGGCAACAAAAACACATTGAGGCAGATTGGGCTGGATTGGTGGACTGGAATGACAACCATCATGCCTGCTTTGTTTCCAGTATAACTCTGAACTATTCCACAAGAATATGAATGGGTGTTTGATGCAGACAATGCTGCCTTGTCGGTACCACAGATTGTTATTATTCTGTACCACACTTTCTCGTCAAACAACAGTGACTGAACTCATAAATACTCTTTAAAAGAATGGTCAAATATTCCCATAAACGCATCATTCAATTCTGTAAACAGGCTTCTCAAAAGAATTTAAGCTGTTGCAGCTGCAACGGCAGGACCAATAACACATGAAGGCCCATTAAAAAGACATTAAAGGCAACTAACCCAAAACATTTGGCCAAAATAGTGTAAAAGACGGAAGCCCTTGCATCTGATATTTTACACCATCTTCTGGGAAAATGCATAGTGCTTACTAAAGTCAACAAATGTCCTTGAAACTCACCTCTTGTCACATGGAATAAGAGTCACGTATCAACTCTTGTTATTTAGAGCTATTCTATCTGTTTAGTCTCAGTCCTTGTGACACAGATATCAAAGAGTGTGTTCTTTTGATATCTGTGAACCTGGTGTTCATTGTGTTAGAATAATAGCTTTTCCTTCCACACATTTAAAAAATATTTTGTACTTTCTTGAAAACCTGATTGAAGTTAATTTTATATATACTGTATATATATATATATATATATATATATATATATTACTTTTTTATATTAAACCATTTTTGTTATCTATTTATTAGAGGACATGCTCTGCTGGTCATTTACTTCAATGCTGTGTTATTATATTGCTTCTAGTTTCTTGTACAAAAGATTTTCGAAGTGTGTTCTTTGTAAACAGTTGCTACCTACTCACTGACACTAATGGTCAAAATGATAAAACAATTAAATAAGTTTTTGATGTGCTTGGAAAAATAGCAGTTATAGAAATTAGAAAGAGAAACAAAACCCTCATGTGCCCAGTTGGATCAGTGCATGAGAATTAATCACAATCAGGAAACAGAATGTTTTCTTCACTACTTATTCTTTTCAAAGGTCAGACTGCCCAATTGAGTCAAACTTTGTTTATATCACCAATTTCTGGCTCAAAGCAACATAATGGTCTTTTCATATCAAACGATTCTAACACTGCAAAAAAGTCCAAAAGGGAAAGATACAAAATGTGTGCCTCACAACAAAACTGGAACAGAGTTCAGTCATGCAGTCTGCAGAGGAAGGAAGGACGGCTTTCTTTCATACGAACCTTTCCAGGATGTTGGCTAACTACTTCCCAGCCATCAGAATGTATAAATACATCGTCTGTGCATTAGAACAATCGATAAAGAAACCATAAACATCAAGGTATGTGAGCATAGAGGACTGAAGGACTGATCAAAGAGGTCCCAGCATTATGCTTCAAGCTGAAATTGAAAGGTGTTGAAGCCCCAAGGTGTGAATGGCCCTGATATCAGATAAAAGCTAGGCAGGAGATCCAGTGATCAATGCCTTCTCTCTGTTTTGAAAGCTACATACATTAAATTCCCCTCACACTGTTTCTGTTTTAAAACTCTTTCAAGAGAGTCTTTGCTCAAACGTGTCACGTCCAATGTCTGACAACAGATTTTTTTCCTGGTCTTTGGTTTGACATGATCATAGTTACAAAGACTTTAGATCACATTGAAGATGTGCAGACTCTCACAGATGTATCTCAGATTAAAATAAATTTTACGGTTGCAAAACAGTGTGCTTCATAATCATGTGACGTGTGTCTGTGAGCTGTCTTCAAGCTTCCAACTCTAATTACATCTGTTCACCTGTGTAGCTGTAATAACTCTCTTTTTATAGCTTTTGGTTTCCCCAGCACTTTGGATATGTCAGACTGACATTATTTATTTAAAGCACATTTAGCAAAGATATGTTTCTGTTGCTTGACTCAATATAAATAACATAAAACTCTTTTGGCAACTGATTCAGATGTATTTTATTCAACACGAAACAATCATTTTCAGTAAGAAAAAAATCCATATGTGTGAGAAATGTGTCTTCTTTAAAAAGTTAAAAAGTTGAAGTATACAAAATAAATAGAAAAAAAAGACTTAATTTGTCTGTGCTGCTCCAGAAATCATTTTGGTTAAAACACTTATTTTATGAAATGAAATGAAAGGAGGGGTCTTGAAAATAAAGCAATAAATTAGAAAGTGGTGGTCGTCACTCTTGACCTTCAGAACTTGCAGCAGAAACCGCAGCCTTTGTTCTTGCAGCAGTTGCAGCAGTAGCGACACAAGGAAAGGTGACTCTGGCGCTTTTCCCTGACATGTTTTGGCATCTGTGTGAAAGACAAGAGACATGAACAAAGTGTCACCAGCAGCACTTCCTTTTCTATCTGTGTTTGAGAGAGGACAAGGCTGCTCTGTGGGGAAAACAGCATCCACTTAAACTTTAATTTGCTCATGGTAATTGGCTTAATTCATTCAGTCAATTGATCATACCATCCACAATTCCATTGACGCCTCTTGATGTGCCTCAACTGGAGTGTCATTGCCCCCTGCCTCCTCCAGCTCTCCGACCTGTTAATGAATTATGCACATTTAAGAGTCACATCTATTCTTCCTGACAAAACATTTGGAGCTGACGAGTAAGAGAGGTGAGTTTGAGTTGAATTCTTACCCCAGTGAACGGGATGGCAGAGCTCTGCACGATGCAAATAAAGGCGAGCACGAGTGTCACTGCAACTGCAATGCTGAATGCCTTCATTTTGGGTGAGGTTATAAATCCTTTGAAGATTAGAGCTGATGGGTCTTCTTTCACATGGGTGTCAGGCCAGCGCAGAGCACCACTGCGTCCTGAATTATTGCTTTGCTTCGGAGACGAATGCCGATTCTCAACTGGATTTCTTCAGATCTTTGGCCGATCCTTTCAGCTCTTCTCGCATCTGCGAGTTGAGTATGCAGAGAGCGTAGGTATTTATACACTCATGGGCCCGGTGTTGCCTCATCTCCGCTGGAGGCCCTGCCCATTCCTGGCAGCTGTTACCTAACTCCACTGGGGAAGTTTTGACCTCCTCATTCCTCTTCATCCTTCTGTACTTCTGCAATACTGGGGGGGATTTCTCCAAGCTATCTCTTTTTTTAATATGTCTTTTCTCTGTCTGAGACAGCGTGTAATTCCACACTTGAACAATATTTTTTTTTTACAATGATACACATATATGTGCAATATGTATTCAGTAACAGAGGCTATCGTTAGAGCAGATCTTACAGAAGCAGTGGAGAATTCCCAGCAAAAGGCTGACACTGCACAGGTCATTGTATTGCATGGATGACTGAGCCACGCTCATTTCGACCCGGGATATCCTTCATGACAGTGAACCAGCCGCTTTGGAATATCCATAGCTCAGTCTAAAGGATGTAATTACAACCTCTCAAATGGACTAATTACCCCTGATTTTCGACATGTTCAGTTTTTGCATAATGTGTGGGAACCTGTAGTTGAACCAAATTAAATCCTTTCGAGAGCAGTGACTGGTAGTCAGGATTAAAAAGCTCCGTTTGGGAGTCAAGGTGTTTTAATATGTATTAGTTAAAGATGAGGAATGTAATACAATTAGGCATATTCTGTTCAAGCAGCATAAAATTAGGATTGTTTGAGCTGTTTTACTATAAAGTCTTAATGCCAGTGCATTTTAAAGAATCACATCAGTGTTTTTTTTTTTTTTTTTAACTGAGACCAGATTTCAAAGCTAAAGGCTCCAGACATAAAAGATGAGGACAAATCGTCACAGAATCAAAATTTTGCCTTTGGCATTATCAACATCATCATTCATTTCTGAATATTTTTATTAATATTCCACACTGTTAATCAAAAATGAATAAGGATCACAAAAAGCCCATAAGTCCCAAAGAAATGCCAGGACATACCAACCAAAACTTTGTTGTGATTTTGAGGTAAAATATCCATGTGAGAAAAAAGTGTCTGTATTCTTGATTATTATATAGTTAAAAATTGATACAGAGCTAATTAAAAACAACTTCTAAAAGATGTTTCCAGATTGGCTATTCAAAAGTTATTACATTTTTCAGAATTTATATGTGTACCATGCATATATATATATATATATATATAAATGATAATGTAGAAGAAGCAGTAATAGAACTGATGGTACACATTCCTGCTTCCTTGAAGACAAAGGAAGCAGGAATAGATTAAAATATTGCCTTATCAGGGAAAATACTGATAAAATAATCATCAGTTGCAGCCCTGCAGGAGAGCTCAAACCTGTTTAAAAACCATGGAATCATGATAATAACAGCCACTGTTCTGAATTCATCACAGTTATTTTGACTCATATTTGTAAGGCAGTGACAAACAACTAGAGATTAATTAACCTTTCAGTGAAAGAAATCTCCTCCCCAACAACATCAGGTTGTGAATTAATGCAGAATCAATGCAGCTAAAAATGATAACGGTAAAATACAAAGGTGCAAACTGATAAACGGTGGGCCGTGCTTTCTGATAATAATCAGAGACCATTTGAATTCTCATTACACCTTCAAAGTCTTTTCCAAACCACCTCTGCCGACTCAATTAAGGAACAAACATGTTGCAGGATTTCTGCGTCAGCCTGTCTCGTTCGCTGATAACCCTGCTGGCCCATGTGCTTGCTTTGGGTGACCACATCGTCAGTGTGAACAAATACAATCAGGGATGGCTCCATGTCTGTTGGAATCTGTCCAGCATTTTGTAGCATTCAGTGAGAATCAACATGTTGTCACCACTGTCAGAGATTTATATTGTTTCTGTGGAACACAGAGGGTTCTGCATCACTGTTTACACTTGCACATGATGTCCACTTATGTGAAACATTTGCGTGCCATGATTCATAGCGCGTGACTCAACTCATGTGATGTGATTGTGACCGTTTTTAACCGTACCAAGGCAAAAAAGTATATATGTATATTAAGGGTGTCTTGAGTGTGGTAAACTAGAAAAAGC
The DNA here is from genome assembly GCA_903066815.1 of Brachyrhaphis roseni. Lineage (NCBI taxonomy): Eukaryota > Metazoa > Chordata > Actinopteri > Cyprinodontiformes > Poeciliidae > Brachyrhaphis > Brachyrhaphis roseni. Next base: position 48,624 of record CAEFZY010031097.1, read on the forward strand.
AAGAAATGGATAGACTATTGACTTTCACAGGAAAGTCCAGCTTCTCTGATGAGGCTATCATCAGCGACCTGCTGGCCAAACAAAACCAGGCACCAGAATGGCGGACAGATTCACCTCAGCAGGCGCCACTCCGTCCGCCTTTTCTCTCCCTATCGAGGGCATTGCCCCCGTCTGTCCCTGTTTCATCTATGTCCTCTATTCATGTCCCTATCCGTCTCCCCTCCTCAATGTTCCAGCCACTGTTACACATGTTTATCTTTTCTTAAAAACAGCACATAAGCACATCACTAGCACCTGAATCCCAGAACAAACAAAACACGTTATTTTCCCCACATGCAATTGTGATGATTTTCCCCCGAGCAACCTTAAGGAAGTAATGACACATTCTAAATCCAGGGGGCAGCATAGAGTTCACGAGTTTGCTAATCATTGCTGGGATTTCCCCACATGTAATTGAACGTGAAAAATGTTGCAGAGTCTTGACAGGAATTTCCAAAAATACAACAGAGCGTGAATGGCTTTGAACAAGAATGGGAAGAGAATCTTTCAGAACATATAGCTGCATAAAAATATCTACATAGGAAGTAAATGAATATCATAAACTCAAGATAGCTACATGTGAAATATGCATTCAAATCAAAAGCAGGCTTAAAGATTATGAGCTGAGTGTGATTTTATAAAACTTTAAGTTAGTTGCTTTCTTTTACATTTTTACATATGATTATAAAGTTTAAATCCATCAATGGTTTGATGACTAAGAAAAGAGGTATTTATAGCTCTGTCTTTCTCTCTCTCTCTCATCCTCTTTGTCTCTCTTTTTCTTCCTTCCTTCCTTCCTTTTTTCAAGCTTGAAAGTACATCATAATTGCAGACTGCTGCCAATAAAAGTCTGAATGACTTTTTCAAAATCTTTCAGCGTCATGAAGAACCACAGCATGACATTATGTTAGAGTGACTGCTATTCTACTCAACTTTTTAATGTATGATTTAACACTAGAATCCCTGTCTAATGCACCCTTTTAGAGTGTTAAAATGTAAAATGCTTTACTTATATATTTTTATTATTCCGGTCAGCTGTCATTTTATTCAAACTAGGCATATGAATGTTATAATTTACTCCTTATGGAGCAGTTAAAGCATTTTGATTATACTGGTTCATGTAGAGGGTGCTACTTAGAGTTTTAAGCCCCAAGGTAAATCATAAAAATATAAAAACATTAGAAATTGAGCTTTTTCTATTATTATTCTAAAATTACAAAACAACTTTCAAGCACTTTACGGTAAGTCTTTAAAGAAAAAAAAAAAAAAGCTTGCCTGGTGTGTTTTTTAAGGCATTTGTCTTAATTTTCTTTATTTTTCCTTGTGTGTCAGACATTATACTCATTTCCATGTGTGAAATTGAGAAATATGAAAAAGTTGAAAACATAAAAGTACCTAAAGACTGACAATGTCATGCCAGGAATACTAAACTCAGGCATTACAACATGAACAGAACAATAGTTTCTGTTCATGTTCCAGAACATGAACAGAAACATGTTCTGAACAGAAACATGTTTCTGTTCAGAAAACCTAACCCAGGGATTCAAAATCAGTTTATGTTTTACTCATTAATGGTTTGACAGCATAACAGTAACAAAGTTGTTGCGATATGATTCAAAAGTCACCGTTGGTCTCAGTGCTCAAACTATATATCTGTCTAGGGTTAGATTTCCTACAGCAGCCAGCTCAAGTTAATGCTACACATCAGGTGTGGAAGAGAAATAAAAATATAGAGATACAGTCAAATGGCTTCAGCAGACAAGTAGTCACTGCTGCAGCTAATAATACTCCGACACAGTGGTTAACAGATTGCAAAAAAAGAAAAAAAAAAGTTTTATTTCCTGGGGAACTAAAAACAGTATCATCAGTTGTCTTTACGGTTTGTCTGACCTTTTTTTTCTATAATTTGCATTTAACTATATTTTATGCATAGGATATGTTTGGATAAGGAAGATGACTCACTTCATTTGTTTCTGTGTTTCCAGTAAGGGGATACTATTCTTATACCATATTCTTGTTAGATAGGGTTTTTTTGTCAAGAAAACAATTGCAGTTACAGATACCACATCATCTATATATAGTAGTTCAGCTACCATTTTGTAGCAGAAGCCCTTGAAGTGTTTTCCTTTTCTTTACCTGCTGCAGAGGGTTTTATGTTGATCACTATGGACACTAAATTAAAATATACTCATTTGTTCAAAATCAGAATTTAAGCTGAGATTTCTGCAACCGCTGTGGAGATCATGAGTTCCGATACACTTTGGCTCCGTGACATTTTCAATTTTTATCCCTTTGATATCAGATCAAAAGGGTGAGATATGACTCATATGTTCTTAAGCTTCAAATTGGAGTCAAACATGTCTTTTAACATGTGCTAACAGTTTTCTCTGCCATTTTGATCAGAGCTCAAGATCAAACACAAGTCTCTGGTGGATCAGTAAAAAAATGAAACAGCTCTCGATCCTATCCGCAAGTTCTAACAGCTGAAAAAAAAAATAGCTTTGGAAAAAAGTTAGAACAACTCTTACTGTTCTGTTTGATCACCAAATATCTTAACTGCTAGTGAAAATAGATGAAAAATAATAAACAAATGATGGCAAAACTAAGCAGGCACCAAGTTCCAGAAGCTTGTATAGCTATCCAATAGCAACAGTTTGAAATCATCTGGATGAGCTTGATTCTTTTTTAAAATAGTTTCTCTTATATTTGATGGTATGCTGGGATCATTGGACTATTGACCCAATTTATCCCAGGCTTCAGCTGTCAGACAGATGGCCTCACTGTCTCTAGACTCCAGAATAATTTGGGATACAGATGAGTCCAAGATCAGTTCAATGACGACAAGGTACATCATGTCCTGTGGCTACAAAAAAGTTCAACTTAGTGCTTTAAACTGTTAAGTAGGACATGTTTGTGTGGATTTGCTATCTTTGGTTCCTCCTAAGTCTTGGGTCTTATACACTCAGTGGCCCCTTTATTAGGTATTGGAGCAATTCCATCAGAATTGCCTCAATTCTTAGTGACAAAGATTTATTAAGGTGTAAAGAGATTCTCTTTAGTTTTTGGTCCAGGCTGCCTTTGCACAGTTGGTTCATATTTGTCACCTGCACATCCAGGATGAGAAAATCCTTCATTTATCATATCCAGTAGATGTTTTAATGCAGTGTTGCTCAACCCTGGTTCTCCATTCAGATCTTTTAAGTGTTTGCCTGCTTTAACAAGCTTGCTTTCTATTGATGTTTAATGGGCTTTTGCTGAACTGCAATAATCTAAATCAGGTGTGATAGTCAGAAAAAATCTAAACCATGCAGAGTGAATCAGAAATCTGTTCAGATTCCAGTTTAACATTAGTTTACAATGCGTTCAGAAAGTGGAACAGATAGATTAATAGAAATTCAACAAACTCTATGCAGAATAAGTAAGATGGGCCTGATAATTCACTTTTTATAGGTACAAGCATATTAGGGTGTTAAAGGGAATTAAATGACAGAAAGGGCTGCAAAGAGGCCAATGGAAACACATTAGCGGATTTAGTTATCAGCTTTAGTCAAAAGAAATAGACATTTTAATAAAACAGAACATGAATGAGAAATAGCAAAAGTAATGGGAGAAAGAAAGGAAACCAGGTTTTTCCATAAAACAAATTAAACAAAAAATAAAAAAAATTGGAGAAATGAGAAGCGCGGTGAGGAGGAGGAGAAAAGAGACAATATTTTCTAGTCAGAATTAGGCGTACTGAGCTAAGTAGCACTCTTTTTAATTTGGTGAGACACTGCAATGGTAAGTGTGAATACTATGGAGTTGATGAGACAATAGAGCATGTTATGTTACACTGTCAAAATTACAAGAGTCAGACTGAGTGAACCAGAGTCTAAGTTTCATGTTCTTACCTGACAAAAGTGGCACCCAGTGTGGTTTTCTGCTGCTGTAGTGCAGATGTTTCAAGGGTCAATCAGTTGTGTTTTTAGTCCAGAGTTGTTCTGCATAACCCGATTGTAACATGTGGACTGAAAAAATAGCTGGAATATTCCATTCCATCAATTCAAACCTGTCTGCCCATGTTCTTCCACAAAACTGGGTATTTTCTGTTTTTTGGAGATGGCTGACTTTGAAAATCCCAATGGATGAGCTTTTTCTTAAATACTCATAGCAGACCCTGCGGCACCAAAAGTCAAAGTCAGTTAAATCTGCTTTCTTCTCCATTCACAGTTCAAATCTAAGCAAGTCTTCTTCACTTATATGGAAGCCTGAATGCATCGGGCTGCTCCGCTGTGACTGTGAAAGTCAAGCTAGGAACAAGTATTGCAGATTACTTTTGCAATACCTTTTGAAGCCCATATTCATTTACCCACAACACTCGTCACTATAATAAATAAACTAATAAATGAACTTATTGGCAGTTGAAGAAATAGGTATACCTAATACAGTGGCAACTAAGTTTGTCATTTCCACTTTGATCTTACCTGTTGTTTGGACGTTGCTTTGGAAATCCTCTGGATCTGTTTTAAACCTTCTTTAAGTTTCTTGTTTTAGAGCAATGTTCTCTCACAGCAAAACACTTTTACATTTGCTGTCTTTTTTGTGAGGCTACTGTGATTATCTTCAACATTTAGCTTCAAGGCTTCAAATCAGTAAACTTAAAAAAACTAACAAAAAAAAAACATGTTAATGTAGAGGTGATTTGAAATACTGATGATCAGTTTGTGAAATTCTTCTGATCAAAAGAATCTGTCTAATAAAAGGCCAGATTCTTTATTTCCAAGCATTCACATGGTTAGTGCATTTTGGCACATATTTTGTAAAACGCATATTGACTTTTATTTAAAACCCTCAAAAACTGAGGAGTTTTCACATCCCATTTGTTTTGCTGCTGATGATATAAATTCAAGGTGAAGTAAAAGGAAAATAAATGTAAACAAGACTTGATTGAAAAGGATTTGTAGCCTTTTCCAGAAAATAAATTCTTTTGAGAGAAAGAAATGTGAACCAGTCTGAGGCAGCAGTCAGTACGTCCCTCTCAACAGCACGCTCCTGTTGCTAAGGAAGCACAAAGGTAAGAAAAAGCCTGCAGGGCATAAAATTGTGCCTTTTACAGTAGAATATTTTGGCCAGTATGACTTCAATAGAAATCAGTCAGCCATGCACTTGGAAAGATATGCTTTTATACAAACACATATAGACATTCACAGAGCATTCTCTGCAATAGTTTTGGTTCATTCTCCAGGCAAATTATCACCACTGACCTCTGCATTAAATCCAATTAAAATTAATTTTAGCAATAACAATTCATAGCTCAAAGCTTTCCTCTTTCAATTAATATGTCAATTAATTGTAAGTGCATTATCAGAACCATGGGGTGAAGGTCACATTCTCTAGTACTTGCCTCATATTATATTTGGGAAATAACACTGTTCGCATGGCATTTAATTTAACATTCCCAACCAAGTTTATTCAAAGTCATCTTTTTTTATTTTTTAGTTTGCGGTGAAAGACGAGAGTCAGCGAGACTGAGCGCATGCATGTCCCAATCAGGGAGGTACATAGGATCAGAGATCATCCACTTCAAACAGACCCGGCGACACACAGACGCCTGCCTGGTTGGCTGTGTGTGTTTAAAGGTAGTGGAAAAAAAGACGAAACATAGAGCAGGAAAAAGATGTACATTCAACAGTGGTTAACCCTAAAGAAAGTTAATAAAAAAAAGTCAAGCCACTGCTGCTCTCAATGAGAAACAGAAATGTTTCATATCTCAGTGGAATGGAGAAATTAAATCTGACTTTAGTAAATTTTTCATTGACTGGTCTTTAAATTATGTGACTGTTTATTTTGCGTTGAACAGTTTAACAGGAGGAGCCCACATTCTTCTAGAAAACGGTGTCCAAAAATATCACATTTGCCACTCTAAATTTGATTTACAAATCTTGAATAATTCACACATCTAACCAGTGATTAGTTAATTCAAACTACTTTATGTCCTCAAACGAAACAAACTAGACTGAAAATTCTTAGCAATGGTTCAAATCCAATGACTACACTGAGAACCCTGGTAATGTGTTGGTTAAATAAAATGAATCTGAAAAGCAATCTTTTGCCTGAGGGAAAAAAAAAAGGATGCTTTTTTGGAAGGCATCATATGTCAAAATGTCTGCAATATGGATATGCTTTCATTGTTTTACAGAAGTATTCATACCTTTTGAGCTTTTTCCCCCATGTTGCCATATCACAACTGCAAATTTCAATGTTCTACAAACATGTTTAAACTTGAGACTTTGGCAAAGGAGGAATAGGTTTTGATCTAAGCATTGTATATTTTTAGATCAAAACTTATTCAGATGATCTCTATTAAATTCAGAAGCATGTGCAATGTTAATTCATACTCAGAATAACTTACAGATGCAACTGCAATGAAAGATGGTTCTACAGATTTACACTTCTAACATTTTTAAATAAATGTCAGTAGGCTTATCCTGCAAAGATCAGTGATGGCCATAAAATCCCAATAATTCTTATTTGTGTTTATAAAATGTGATAAAGTTCAATGGTTATGAAAACTTGTGCAAGAAACTGCAACTGAGCTTTGCAGAGGGTAGACTCAGTTTTTCAGTGGATGACCAATTACTCAGTCTATAAATTCTAATAGATTTTGGAGAAGTTGCAGAACTATTACAGCTGCAGTAAATGTCCCAGATGCCATTAAGAAATCCCTGTGGTCTTTAAATTAGGGCTTAATATGAAAGCCATTGAGATCACATTTTTAAAGGATCCCATTGATGGATAAAGTTTCATCTCGTGGGGAGATGGAAGACATAAAAGTGCATGAATGTATTTTTTTTTAACAGCTGACTTGTGGAAACAAATCAGAACACAGCTTTAAGTTCTTTTAATTAATTATAATTCACTTTATTCAGCACCACCCTTGAGACTACATTTGAATAAATAAAATTTCTAAAGTCTTGCAGTTGAAGAGTTGTGAGGAAATTAATTAAATTATCTCCTGCTAACCTACCCAAAATATAACACTTTTTTTTTTTTTTTTATCTCTGGTGCTAATTAACAGCCTGGAACATAAAAAAGTCAACATCGGATTCACAACAGAAATACCACATTTTAATCCGTCTCTCTAAAGGCTGAGCAAGGACAATGAACCACAACCAATCAAGACTATCACCAAGTGAAAGTTTTATTTTTCACCATTTTATTTAGAAAAGATGTCTCTAACCTGAGAACAGTGAGGCTGCTACACAAAGGGAGCTTGCTTTCTTTTTTTTCGTGTCAAAGAAAAAAAAAAAAAGAACAGCAAAGGAAAATCAAAAGGAATCGCACACAAATGTCCTCTCATTTGTGGAGATCCAACTTCTAAAGCAAATATTTAGCTCTTTACATTCTCCGCTCTCCTCTGACTGAGGTGTAAAAATAAAAGACGTAAAAAAAAAATAAAATAAAAAAAAAAAAATTCCTACTGCACATCCGTCACTCAACTTTGGCTGAGAGTCCCGCTTCTTAGATGAGCCACCTGTACCAGATTTATTAGATTTGTATATAGTAGTTGTAGCAGAACAGCACTGTCAGATCACAAGCTGTTAACTTACAGAGTCTTGGATATTTAAATGTGGTAGCCTGCATGATTTTGCCAAAGGTTTCAGTATTGGTTTTGCTTTGCTAAATCCTGAGCTGTTGATACAGGGGAGAAGCGACCGAGCTTTAATGAGCCGCTCCAACTCTTAGCTTTGTTCCTCCATTTTTATTCCTACTGCTGCAAGCAATAATAATAATAAAAAAAACAAACAAAAAAAAAAACATGTATATTCATTTAAAAAAAACAACAAAAAAAAACTTGTCAACAGTGTTAATATTGACTTGAATCACTGGTACAACCAGTTAGATTTTCTTATAGTTCAGAAAATGGGAGTTTCCGTCTGAATTGTTCTCGTTTTTCTAGAACAAATCGTGCTCAGCTAAAAAAGTGTAAAAGTGTAACACGATTTCTCTACACGCTTTCTTCGTAGTAAGCAGAGTCTTTGAGCGCTGCTCTCCAGGGTGCTTCCCTCTCTGCACGTTGAGCTCCATCTGAAGAGTTGCACCACCAAAATAGGTGCAAACGTCTTGCAATAAAGCAAATGGGGAAACATTCCTGCACATTTTGAGATGTAGCTTAATCAGACGTGAATAATAAGTAAAAATAAACCCACGGTACCTGAATATGGTTTGGCAAAGGCTTGTACTGCATTGCTCTCCAGCTAACAGTCCAAAGTGCTCAGTTGGAAATTGTCTGCTTGTTCTGCTCTTGTATGTTTTTACTTAAATACAATTTAAACAATCGTAACTTTACAAGTGATTTGTTTTGACTTTCTTCAATCAACCAAATGCCCAACATTTCAAGTATACCCCGCTCTTCTTTTTTTTAACCTCAAATCAAGCTTCAAGATTGCACACACTTCATGGTAATAAGTATGACGGAGGGCCAGCATGGAGTTAATGAGTTATTGATTGTTGACTCACAGAAATAATCCGCTCTAACATTCTGTAACATCTGTATTAAAACATGAGAAGTCAAATTTTATGTAAATCTGCCCAGAGGCATCGGCTGACACGGCTCCTCATTTGTCTTTGGATGTAGGTAAAATATGTGTGTCACATTATTCTCGTCTTTCAGAATCTTGTTTTGCAAACTTTTGATGTTTTCTCACTTTTAAAATTCAGCCTGCTCCTCTGGGGGGGTCATGCATGATTTTCACCGTAACTGGTTTCCGTCAAGTCTTCTGTCAGCAAGCAGACTAATAAATTATATGAGCTAAAAACAACTTAATACAAAACTAAAAACCACAAACAGGATAAAAGCAGGAACTATGAAAAAATTAAGAATGGCGAGAAACGGGAACTCACAAGAAACAAACTTAGATAACAAAACCCATAGTCCGTTAGTGAGGCTACATAAATACTAATCACAGGATAAGTTCAGCAGAGGTTCGGTTTCATAGCTAGTGCTGGTACAGCACTCCGACGGAGGTGAGAGGACATGTTTTCTTGGAGTACACTTCTACTGAGCTGCAACGGGTGGTTATCTCGATAGGACTGGAACAGTCAAGTGCAGCCACAAATGGCTGGTGAAGGGTTCGTGACCCGGAAGCTGGAGAAGGAGGGAATCACTAAAGACAAAGTGATTCTCCAACAAGTCTTTTTCCAATCGTCGCGTCTGCTTTTTCTCTCCTCACCTACAGCATCAGTGACACGTTTAAGTGGTCAGTGCTCCTCCCTGTTGCGTTCGTCTCCGTTATTGCGGCGGCGTCTCTCCGACCGTTTCGATGCCGTGCTGCTGGAGCTGCGCCCGGAGCAACGCGTTCTCGTTCTTCAGCTCCTCAATCTTAAAAACAGAGGAATTTAGATCATCAACAAAACAACAAAAAGTTGTTGTACTTTAGGAATTTGATCAGGAAAACAGATCCATTACACTCACTGGAAAATCCTAAGTGTTTACTTCAGTTAATTTTGGTGACTCAACTCTAAACTCTGTTTCTCTGAAACCTTGACTATTAAATTAAACACATAAAATGTCATACATATTACATTATTACATGTTTATTTTCTTATTTACAAAAGGAATTAAATTATTTGCTTGCTTATATCCTTTAATGTATTTCTAATCATAATCTGCCAAGCCCCTACGTCCCTATTAATCGTCAGAAAATCGATAGAATATTTGACAACTAAAATAATCGCCAGTTACACTCCTAATCAGAGTGGTGCTGCAGGAATAAGGAGAACAAAGCCTGTGGGTCTTATTTTAAAAATTCAGTTGAAAATATATTTTTCTATTTCATCTGGGAATCAAAGTCCCACAGCCTGGTGAGACAGTGTAGAGGTATACATTTTGCAATGTGAAGTTTCTACAGTCAGCGATGAATAAGGAAATCCATGTCATCTGCTGGTGTTGTTCCAGTTCTAAGGAATAACCGGACATTTAGACCACTTCATTTATGCTGCTAGCAAACTTTATGGAGATGCTGGATTCATTTTTCCAATAAGACTTGACATCTGAACAGACTGCCAAAAGTACCAGTACCAGTGACATCATAATTAATGATTATGATGTCACTGTGCTTAATTGTGCTTAATTGGTCAGTGAACTTGAACTGACCAAAACCCAATAGAGAATCTATGGAGCATTATGAAGAGCAGGGGTGTACAACCAATGGTTGCGGAGCGACAAGTGCCTCTTTGACCCTTCCACATAACACAGGCTAAAAATTAAAACGAACCAGTTGATATTTTTACATTTAGATATAATAACAAATGCAGTTTTTAAACAGTTTTCCAGTATATTTCTGCAATACTTGCATTGAATTTTCACAAAGAATAATATAAAGTATTAGTAATATGTTTTTAGATCTGATTTTCTTGTTAGATTGGTATCTATGTGCTTTTTTATTTTTATACATATTTTTCTGTTCCACAGAATCAAAAAGAAGAAACGTCCTGTTTGCTAAATCCTTTGTTTATCTTTATTTTAAATTCTAAACAAAAATAAAATTGTGGTTCTTTAAAAATGATAAATTTTCTATAGTTATTTATCTAAAATTTTAAATTAAGCCTTTTTTTTTGTCTTTGGTAAGTCATGTGACATTTGTGGTACTACATAAGTTTTATTTGGTTTAGCAGAGTAGAAATCTCTCTTTAGGTTGTAAAGGTTGCAGACACCGGGTCAAGAGGAAGATGAGAAGCACCAGAACCAGACAAGCTGAAGGGCAGTGAAAGCAAGCAGAGCCTCTTCCTGACCCCAGCAGAGCCACTGGCTGATCACATCTATACGCTGCACTGATGAAACTAACTCATACCCCCCAAAAAAAAGAGAAAAAAAAAAGCCCAAAATATTGAGAGCATTTACTGTACAGAACTTGAATCTAGTTTTCAGTTGAATGAAGTTCTTTTATTTTCTGAAAAGCTGAATGTTGGATCTTCTTGAGCTGCAAGTTGTAATTATCAAAATTAACTGAAATAACTACCTGATGTTTAACACTTTATTCAACATAGTAGCTTCACTTTTTCAATTGAACTACTGATATAAACTTCTTCATGCTAATCTATATTACGGTGGCCCATCTGCAAATGCAGCTCATGGTTTACAGCAGCTAACAATTTTTTTTTTCTATTTGCGCAGTAAAACTGGCTTATGCTAATGGGAGCGCAGCTTTGTGGAACACCTGGGATTAGGGAAAATTCATGCAGACCTTTTCAAAGACACCCCCTGTCCAAAACCCACCATTCTGACTCCGCAGCTTCCTCAGCACATGACTGAGTAGAGGATATGAGGCTTTGAGCACTGGAATAAAAATATATTGCCGAGCACCTTGCAGGCCTTGGATTCAAGGGGAGACAGGCGGCAAAAAAAGAGCTCCAGAATACTTTCAATGCATTAGGATGCACTTAGTTCTCACACTGAGTACATCATCCCCACTGCCTCTGAAAGCACTGATGTCAGGTAACACTTCTCATTATAAGAGTGCAAACTCTTTGATCCTCTTTGTCAGCCCGTGATGATTAGCTACACAGCCTGGAATCCCAGGGGGTTTGTTTTGGAGAAATAAAGATGCACATGGGGCTGGCTGGATTTCATGCTTCTGAGACTTTCCTGCTGAATGCAGCACCAAACCAATCTATTCAGAGCAGTGGCAATCTTCACAGCCACATATGCAGCCCGCTGCCGCTGACTGTTTGTGCGCAAATTTATTTATCTGCTACACCCCACCACCTCAAAAGAAGGTTTTGAATTATCATTCATAGGTCTTTTTTTATGTATTCTTGAGCTCATTGAGATTTCACTTGATGCCACATTTGCAGGCTCGAAGCAAGGCCTGATATCAGTACCTGCTGCCTGCACAACTCATTGTCCACTTGTATCCTCTCCACTTCCTTCAGACTCTCCTGCAGTCGCTGGTTGCTTTGCCGCAGGTCACGGATGTAGTCACAAGCTTTTGAGAGGATGCCTCCCTTGCTCTGAGGGGGACACAACTGCAGTCACATGGCTGAAAGGCAGAAATTTAAAATGGCTGCACGAAAAAAAAAAAGTCAAGAGCGAAACGGCTTACCGCTCCGGTCTTGGTGCTGTCCATAGTGCAGTCGGGTATCATCTTGGAAAGCGTGACGATCCAGTTATTGATTTTGTCTCGTCGTCGTCTTTCGACTAATTAAAGGGAACAGGGAGAACACAGCAAAAAATTTAAAACAGCATAAGCTCTACATTTATTTTCTACTGAAGGTAATTTCTGCCTTAGGAACAAGATTTTTCTTTTTTCTTGGATCTTTTAGATTTCAAGCAAACTGACCAAGTTCAACAGCTCAGCATTACCCTCTAGTGGCCATTTAAAAAATAAGTATGATATCTGCTCTTGTAATAACATATTATGACAGGGTTTGGTGAAGCTTTTTCAACAGAAAATGCTCCATTAGGCCCCTCAACACCCCCAGGCTGCACTGTGCAGGACCATCAGACGAAATCAAAAGCCACAATCATCACTAATTACCCACCTTCATTATGTTGCGCTCGTCTTCTTTCATCTCGTGGCGTTCGGGGTCCGTCCATTTTCCTGCACATAAAATGGAAATAAAAACACTTTTCAAACACTGCCGCATCACTCATCTCCGAGCACCACACAATCAGGTAGAAATCCAATCCTATCCCCCAAATCCAGCTATGCCTTACCCTATTATATGCAGCATTCTTCAATGTTATCTTGCAATTCAAAACTAATGTAGGAGCTATTTTTGCCAGGCCTCTGAAGTTGCTTGTGGTTGAAAAACTTCAGGATGCACGGCCATGTGAGGCTATGTGTGCAGCTGTGACGCACCCGCCCGTAGCCTCGAGCCACTTAACTGGAAAACTGAGACTGGGCCAAACTTCTGCTGCCTGTTCTGTTCCCAGGTGAGGCCCAAAGGGAGGACACTGATCTATTAGTGCTTAAAATGACTAAGAGAGCTGCTTTCTGCTGATGTTTGGGTGTTTGGAGACCAACATAACGGCCTCGTGTCTCTGTATCCTGCACTGGGACTCTGCTTAACGAACTCACAGAGACATCACTGCCAAAGCTTTCCAATTTGCCTTCACGGTATAAAAGGGCCAAAAACAGACGTTATCATACGTGTTATTTTATAGAGTGTATTTTCATTTGACTTGATGTTGGCCGCAGGCGAAGGTTGGCTTTGCGTGTGGTGAGATTTTTCTGTGTCGTTGTTAATTCGCTTAAGATCACTATTCTGTTAAAGATTTGAGAGAAAATTAGGCCCAAAGTGTTACATATCCTCCACCACCATACTTAACAGTGGGGATAAAGGGCTTTTTCACAAACATGTTTTAATTTACACCAATTCCGTATGGAGTTTTTGTTTTCAAACAAATCAAACTGACCAAAGCACACCCCAATAATGTTTAGTAAACTTTATTTATATTGGAATAATTTTTATATTTCTGATGACAGGTCAGAAAAGGCTTTTTCTGGAATGCCTCCAAAAAAACTGCTTAGAGTTATTGACCCAAAATGCCCTCTTTACTGCAGCTTATGATTTTTTGTACCTCTTTAGCATCCTGCTTATTGTCTGCGACGGTGAGATAAATATGGGTCTTCCCCAGTGGCTAAAAGAAATGAGCCTCTGTGTTGCATTATATTTATGCCCCAGAGAAACAAAAGGTTGTGAATTACAAATTAGTAATTCGTATAAATTCTTAACACAAAAACTTAAGATACAATTATCTTTATATTGTTGGAGTCATCAATAACTGTCCCAGCAATGACTTGGTCAAAATTTCCTTCACTGAATAAATGTACTCAAATTAGATGGGAATTTTCATAAAATTTCATTACGAGTTTTGACTTCTGAATTGAAAGATTAATTATTATCAGGGATGCCAACAAAATGGTTTCTGTTCTATATTAATAGGATTTAGCTGAAAACTGGATTTAGCTCAATGGTTCATTTAAAACAATGGGGGGACAACTGTGTGAATAAGTGTGCAGGCCCAGAGGAATAACGATTTCCCCTTTTTTTCTACACTTTAGAGCCACACATCATCTTAATATCCCTGATGTATTGTTTCCACACAAATAAAAGACAATAAGAAGAAACACAGAACCTGTGCTGAATCAGTTTATCCAAATTATTAGTAAAAACAAGTTTGTACAGCTGTGCACATTGGTCAAAGATATTCATTTTTAATTCTCCTGCACCACTGGTCCTTTCTTTACCAAGCAACGGCCTTGACAGTAAGACAATAAATCATAAAATGAGACCCTACGGACAGCAGCTTGGATTTCTAATGATTACAATGGATGATTTAGGGGATCAGCTTTAAGCCGTTGGCGGTCACCACTGGTCAGTAATATGTGAGGTATTGCAGAAATTCCAAAGAATATATTTTACCTAACATAATTTATTAAACTAATACAGTTGTGTCAATGAAATACACTTTTTCGAACAGTGTTTAAGAAAGAAACATCAAATACTCTCCATGTATTTCTCCCACCAACTTCAAAAACTAGGTTAAATGAGAACAAATCTGCACTACAACAAAGGAGCACTTAGAAACTACACTAAAATAGTGTGGATCGAGCATTTGTTTCCAGATGGAAAACAATGACCCAGTTTCTAGGTCCTAATGGAAAAATTTATTTGCCACAAGCACAACTAGCAACAATGGATCAGGGTCGGCATCGAACAAATTATCTGTGTCTCATACATCAAGAGCTCGGAGAATCACCAGGGACTTATGGATGAGAGGGTGGGGAGGAGGGCAGAGACTGAGAGACTTTGAGCTGCTTATTTCCTTGTGATCTTATTTGATTAGTTCATTTGCTGTTTAAAAAGAAGAAAAAAAAAGGAGTGCGGGAGAAATGTGGAAACTGTCCTCACCAGTTTAAACCTTCATGTTGCAGCAGCTCGTTTTCATCTCTGCGAACGGCAAATAGGGTGGGAGGTTTTCATTCACTTTGTTCACATGTCAATCATACTGTTGGTTAGTTAGCACAAATATATCTGTTACACTTTAAATGGGTTACAGTTATTACTTAGGAGGGAATAAATATGAACATACATGTTACAAACAGGAACCTAAAGAAATAAAATATTCTACAGTTTATTTGCATAAACTCCAGCATGATTTGTTCTTTAACCTTGGCAGTAAAGCAGCGTGTTGACGCCGCAACATAAAGCAGAGCTGCTGTCAGGGTAACAAACTGCTCAGCCCTAAAGATGTCCATCAAAAAAAAAAAAATGTACATCTTCGAAACATCTAGAGTTCTTTGAAATGACTGAAACACATTAATATTTAGTTTTATTCCATTACACGCATACTGACGAGATACTTTTGACAGGAAAATGCAAGTATTCATACCCTTTGAGCTGGATTTGAGACCTCCGTGTATAAATTTTATGCGACCGACCAGCATAAAGTACTACATGGGTAGGGAAACATGGGTAGGGAAAGAACACATGATTTTTAAAGTGAACAAATTTCACCTAATTAATTTAAAAAGTAAAAATAAAAGCTAAACACGGGACAATGTTTGGGGGGGGGCGACCCCTTACATGATGAAAAAGACAGGGGTGTGGTGGAAGTTTCTTCTAGTTGGTCAAAGCTCGAAACTCACCACCAATTGTATAATGGTTTGAATCAATTCTCGTGTTAGAATGGCCCAGTTTTAAATGCACATATTTAAAACCTAAATATGTGCAAAACTTGTAGAGACATAACCAAAAAGACTTGTAACTGCAAATGTGGTTGTGGTGACTCAAGGGGTTTAAATGAGAAAAAAAAAAATAAGTGTGCATCTTCTACTTAACAATTGTATGTTATTTTGTGTTTGACTATTATATAAAATCCCAACAAAATGTACTGAAGTAGATGGTTGTGTGACTGCATTTGAAACAGCTCAAGGGGTATGGATATTGTACTAGCCAAATGCAAATATTGGCAAAGGAAATCCTACATACAACTCCTTTGCTTCTGATCTTCAAAAGGACTAACCCAAATTTTAAATGTTAAAAGGTTAAAGTCGGCTAGAACATAACAAGAATATTCATTTAGCTCAAAGCAAACCCAGTTTGATAAAGAGTCATGTGTTCAGTTTGTGACCAAGAAAGCTAATGACCGAGTTGGATTTTACCAAACAACAGAAAAATCAAGCTACTTGAGATTCAATAATCTTTCAATTCTCAGCACTTATTAACCAGTGCCAATGTGTTTTTGGCAGGAAGTGAAGCCTCGTCTTTTAAGTAAGCATCTAAATTAAGCCAGAAGCAGCCTGGTGTCATTTAATTAACACGACAGACGCTGTTTGAGTGACCCTGCTTATAATCCTAGTGACTACAAATACCAGCGTGTCTAACAGTGGAAGATCTTCTGAGATGACTCTCGTTTGATGTCTGATTATTGTAAAGTGCGTTGCTTTCAGAGACAGACAAGCAGTATGGGCCAAAACTGAGAAAAGCAGACGAGGAACTCAGACTAAATCATGGCAAAAATTTAGTAACAGAAGTCATAAAAGCAATGAAGATTTAAACTTCTTGATACACTCGTATGAAAAAATACCTTTCTACTATCCATTACATCTCTGATGCTGAGAAATTTCAACTCTACCTCTACAAATTCCCCTGCATTAGAATTTGGATTACTTGATTTAGGCCTCTTTGTTTATTTGATGTGATCACATCCTTTGATGATATGCATCTTAGACTGACAGATAGAGGCTGTTGATTTACAAAGAAGCCTGAATCAAGGCCTGCAGATTCACCGTAGGGCTTAAGGAAAACAGTCGAAATAATGCCAAACTCAAATGGTTGAAGTCAAACTGAAGACTACTTTGATCATGGCATTTATTTAAAGGAAGAAAAAATTCTGACGTGATATTACTGAATGAGAGGAGATACTTACGCAGGGTAAGGCTGCGTGCGTGGGGCGATGGTTCGTTGTGTGCCTGTCTGAATGACATCAGGGGGCGTCATCATCACATAAAACTGACCTGCAGAAATTATACAAGGATTTTTTAAGTGAGTAATCAGCTTCAAGTCAATATACACTTTAGAATTTCTTAAAACAGGACATTTTCTGTTAAAAACAAGAAGAACAAACCCCTAAATTTTTCTTTCATGTATATTAAGACTTGTGGCACCAAATCTCACGACATTAAAGGACTGCATTTTCTAATTCAAATGAAGCCTGTGTGACAAAGTGCTTTCTAGTTGCCAACAGCTTGTCACTTGATCTAGTGAAGCAAATTTAAGCTGATATGAGAAACGCTGGATAGGAAGGTGGATGCTTTCAGTTTGACAACCTGCTATATTTGAGTGTGATTGATTTGAAGCAAGAATGGCAGTAGTTGTCGAGTTGCCCCGTGTGTGGACAAAGTTTACTAATAAAGACTGTTCCTCAGGATGACTGACAATACCCACACACACCGGCATTAAGAGGGCTGTGCGTGGCATCGTTTTGGTACCCAAAGGAAGAAAAACAGAGTGATGTACAAGAAGAGATAGAATCTTAAAGGCTGTAAGAAAATATGGTCATCCACAAAATCTGGATAACGATAGTGAACTTGACATGACTTTACGTCTTAAAGGCACAAAACTAAAAGGGCCGTTTCAGTCTTTAAAGAATCTGGGCCACATTTGAAGATCTAAAATGCTAAGATCAAAACAATACTTAGATTCTTTAGAAACAGTCTGAGATTTATAAAGGCTTTATTCTATTGGTTAAAACATGAAAAGGGAGAACTTTCAATGTTTGTTTTCTTTTTGCCATTTGGACCATGATGAAATTAGGCAAACATAAAATGTATTATTTATGGACTAAACTGGATTATTCTACACAGACTTTTTAAAACCTATTTTTTGATTAACATGTTTTCTACCCTGAAAAAACAAAACAAAGACTCAGTTTTCTCAAAAGCATTCCTTTTATGTTAAACCCCTGATAATACGCCAAGCTTAGTAAAAAAATTCTAAACATAAGCTAACAGTGGATTGTTTTTCTTTCCACAAACCATCTTCAAATTCTTCTTATTCTCACTCCAGCTATAAAGCAGAGGAACCTCGACTTGTATGGAACCGAGGTAGTTTGAGTTCTGGCTCTGTCGAATGATGCAATATACATTCTTATGATAAAAAATTAAAATCAGTTTATGGATGTCTTGCATGACTTTGACGTAATACATTATCAACTGATTATGGGTAAAATGAATCAAATATGTTTAATGACGCAAGGCAATTTTCAATATGATGCAACCTGTTAGAAAGTCAATTTTTTTCAATATTTATATAGTTAAAAATCCAAACCGAGGCACTATTAGTTAGCATTACTGCATTAAAAATCAATATAAACTATTAAAATCTTTATCAAGATTATAATTTAATTTAGTTAACCCTACAGCATAGTGGTGGCAAAAATGTGCAAATTACAGGCTGAATTTACCAGAACTAGCTCATCTATGCACATTTTACTATTCTGTTGTAGTGAGAAAAACCATTTTCATTTAAAATTCCTCTCAACTTAACAACAGCATATATTTCTTACCATGTATTTAAGGATGAAATAAACAATTTAAATTAGTTGAACAAACTAAAACTGGGCAGAATGCCTGGATTTATTAGGCACAAATCCTTTTGGATCCCAGTTTGGGTGTTTTTAGAGTAAAACAATCCACAGTCCAATGCATTATAAACAAATAAGAATTTTCTGAATAAAACAAACAGAGTTACAATCACCATAAACGGTAAAAAAAAAAACAAAAAAAACGAAGCAACCAGTCAGTCATTCCTCAATAACAACCAACAGGACCTAAACTTGGCCGATTTGCACAGAATAAATAGATTTGTTACACATAATGGAGCTGAATGTTTGGTCGCCCAGCTACTAATGTTGTGAAAAGCTTCAAAGCAAACAACAGGAACCCATATCAACAGATTTCCTCATAAGAATCATCAGCAGAAGCACACTAAAACCACACAACGAGGTAATGCAGCAGGACAACAACATGTGACCGTGTGGATGAGGCCGTATGGTAGCATGTGACAAACAAGCGGTGACTAAATTGCAATCAGAGACTTGCACATCTGAAAACACCACTTGTGGTTTGTACGTTGCCTTTATTTGCCATTTATGAAATTATCTGATTCTATCTGATTGATGTGCCTCCTGGAGACACATGGGATCACATTAAAGCTGGAGGAGCCGTGGCAGGACGCCTGAGCATGACCATAGCATGCTTTTCAAACACTTACTGACTAATAGATAAAGCATCTTTTCGACTCTCACCTTGACTGCAAATAAAGCTATAACCACAGCATGCAACAAATGCGACAGTAGAATTTGCATCTACAGCATCTTGCTGTATTTTAAATTAGCCAGAGCTTTAGAGATAATGGCTTATTTAGATCTACTAAGAGACAGGATGTTATTCTGGCTTTAGGGTACTCATAACGAGCGGCTTTTGTAAAAATAATGGCTTAATTAGCCGTATAACTCTGATGTGCTTCAGCTCAGTGCAGACTGAGAGTGAGAAGTGACTCACCCCCCGCCTGTGTGAGGGCTGGGTCTGCAGCGGCCTGCACTGACACGGTCCCGTCGCTCACAGCGGTTGCGGGGAAGTAAGCGAAGCGGGTCTCCCCTCCCACTGCCTCTCCTGCTGGGCTTCCTCCATTACTGAAAGGGTTTTGGATCACAGCCTGTGACAGAAAAGAGAGGAGCAGAGGGAAAGGCATGAGCGAGTGGCAATGGAGCAGTCACAGCAGGTAAACGCACACCTCGTTCTCTGTCAGACTCAATACCGGTGTCCCTCCTGCGAGCCCCCAAGGAAGACACAGAGCGGTGCGACAGCAGGGATAAAGAGCAGAAAGGAAGCGGCACAGATCTCGTTAGTGGTGATAACAACAAGGTCAGAGGAGCCGTTGGTGTACTGCAACTGAGATCAAGTTAGGTATATTCTGGTTGGAAAAGCCCCAATGATTGTTAGAAATTTAGCTGAGAATGACATCTTATTCTGATTCTAACATAAACTTCTGTCAAATAAGAGAATAATGGCCCATTAATCTCTTGAATATAAGAACAAATAGAAGAAGCGATTGCAGTTGAAGCAATTAAACGGATTGTCATGAATTAATTTCTGTAATTTTATTATTAAATAATCATCAACTAAATTATTGATTGATTAATTGTTAAAAAGAGTATACAGATTCAATAAGAGGGCCATTTGCTAAAACAACACACCCAGAGCAGTAGTTAAGCCAAAACTGCACACAAAACATTTACTTTTTTACATTTTAGATAAAGAAAAAAAATTATGTAAATATTTTCCACCCAGAACTCAAGTGGCATAGTTTTAGCTTTACCTGGTTCAGGTTCTGACTAAATAAATCTCATTTTAAGCCCCTTTTGTCAAGTTATTATAAATCAACCCTACACTGCCTATTTTTTTATCCGGTTAATCGTCAAAATAATAGGTTACTAAAATAATCTTTAGTTGCAGCCCTAAAAAAAAGTTCACAATGACTATTGGTCCTGAATTATTGCTTTGATTATTGGAAAATCACTTGCTGATACCGATTTCTGATTTTCTTTAAAGTCGACTTATTTCACATGTTTGTTTAAGCAAATGAATAAAATACAAAAACAAAAATATCTTGCAGGTTTGTTGATGGAGACAGTAGTTTATGATTCCAACAGAAGATAAATTAAACACATTAATTAGTCCCAAAAAAGATAACATTGCTTCTTATTTTATCAAGTCGCCTCTGTTTGTAGTTTGCTCGAAACAATAATTGTTTGGCAAAACAAGCTCTGTTGTAACGTGTAAAGCGCACCAGCTGTGGATAAGCAATGGTCAGCGGGTTAATTGAGGTGGGAATGGAAACCCCCTTGTTCTGCTACTCTACATGCAGCTCAGTCAACAGGTAACAGACAGTCCCTGTACTGTAATGCCCACATGTGGAAATTGCTGAACAAAAGCAAAGCAGGACCTGCTGTGAGCGACTTGGATAAAATCTGCTTTATTAAAGGAACTGGTTTCAGGTGAGTTCAATAGTCTACAGTGATGATTTAGATTAAGGAAATTCAATGCATTTTTTTCTATCTTCAAATATAATAAAGTCAGCAGTAAATGTGGAAAAAATGTGGATATAAAAAAAAGCCCGTTTTGAGACAGTCCCCTAAGGTGTACCATTCCTAAAAAAAATAAATAAATAAAGAATACAAGTTTCACTTTTCATTAACATCTCACAGTGGAGCGCCCAGAGCAGACTCAGAATTTGCTTGAAGGACTACATGTAGTCTGGGAAAACCTTGTGATTCCCAACATAAACAAAAGTGAGGCTACAAAAAGGGGCGTCTTTGTTTTCTTCCTGGCCCTTTTACCCTAGCAACCCTATGATGATGGACTGATGGATTCTCAATCACTTGTTTTTAATTTTGTGATAATTCCAAATATTTGTCACTGTCTCTAAATACATGACACAAACAGGATGTGAACATTTCAGTAGAAGGAAAAACATGTTGAAAACTGTGCAGTCTGAATATTAATACTTCCACCTCACGGTTCCTCTGATTAAGAGCCAGTCTTGGAGATTTATTCCACCAACCTCTTGTCAAGATTTCTTTTCTCATTTGCCTTATTCCAATAGATCAGACTCCAACAACACACTGATAGTGTATACATAGACAAAATGAAGAGGAAGGATAGTTTTGCATAGTTTTAGTCTCTTAATAAAATGCCAAAACAGAACATTTTCTATAATGAAGACAAAGGATACAGCTTTTCTCTTAAGGCCCTACATAGTACCAATTTGTTTTGTTCAGGAAAAAATAATGGTTGTGTTACCTGAGCCACAGCCTGAGGAGCCCCAGCAAAAGCAGCTGTTGAAACGACGCTCACCGCTCCTCCTGCATCCTCTCTTCCATCAACGTGTTGGTCGGTCACCTGGACAACACGATACGTCACCTTTGGTACAAAGACACAAATTAGGAAAGTTGAGCGATTAGAGCAGACATCTATCATATTTTTTTGCATTTTAGGTGCTCTGAACACAGATAGAAACCTCACCTGGCTCGCTGCTTTGTTTATCATTTTTATTTCTTTAGGTTAGCCAAAGCCAGTATCTAAAATTGCTGCTCAAACCTCAGCAATGCACGGATCTCATCATCCCACACAATATGCTTACGCCTCAGAATGTGCCTGATTTAATTTTTAAGGAAGCTGTGAAGAAAATGAGCCCGTTTGTCTCAAGAATCGCTATTTGTATTCCTCCATCATGTGACTGTCCTGCTGACTGACATGTGACATTTCCCCCATGCCAATCCCAGACCAGACTGGAATCACATGACTGCTCACGCTAGACCTGTTTACGCCAAATGAGCCACATGGATCACTGACTTAATTCCCTTCAGTGCAAACCCCCCCCCCCCCAAAAAAAAAAACATACATATCACCCAAAATATGAAAAAGCCCTCTTCAATGTCATGGTACATTTTTCCAAAACATATTCACCATTTCCAGGTCCATCATTAACGAGTAAGGAGATGCAGATAAGTGGATAGGAAAGAAAATTGATAATAGTCACATTGGACTTCTGGGAACCAGAGAAAGAAAAACACATTTATCTTTGTTTCAGGCAAATTAGTCTACAGCCCACCTGACTTAGAAATATGGGACATGAACAGCAGATACTTGCTGATCTGACCGGCTTGTCGTGAAAGATTTTCATGATATTTCCAACCGTCCAGAAATTTCTTGGCGCAGTGGATGCTGCAACCAAAATGACATCTCTAGGAGTGAAATTACGCTTCAATAACCTTTAAATATATAGTGCCTGGTTCCTTTTTTAAGCATGTGTAGCGATTCTTTAGCTTAACCGGGTCTTTTGTTCTATTTTTACACTAAAGGATGATTTGGAGTTCCAGGTCACGAGAATCCTCAGAAACTTCTCATGGTTTGGTGTTTCAAAGTTCCAACTTTAATGTAGCCATTAATTAAAGCTCAATCAGTGAAGATTGATTTTATGGTAAACGGATGTGAAGTAAATACATTTGTATTCTGTCCATTCATGTTTTCTCAAGCTCTGTAGTCATGTGGAGGTGTAAGAAAGGTTTTATCCAACAATAGGAATTTACCAAGAATCTAAACTTCTCAACCATTGTGTTTTTAAAATATTTTTCTCTCCTTATGGGTTTGGTGTTCTTAAAATGCTCCTCCAGGTTTTATCGCAGACTCTCTAATACATTTAAGTCTTGACTTTAACTAGGTCATTGTAACACATTAATAAACCATTCCATTTGAAACTGCAGTATACTTAGACTTGCTAATATGATCATAACTTTTGCTTCAACAATTTTTCTTCTAAGAATACAATGACTGTTTTTAGCTCAATATAACTTCTCATCAACTCTGATCCTGAAGATGATAAACGTCCCCGAAGCACAATGTTGCCACCAGGATGTTTCAAGGTGAGAAGGGTGTGTTTGAGTCAACGTGTAGTTTTAGTTTTGCCACACATAGCGTATTGTACGTAGGCCAAACAGTTTAATTTGGCTTCATCTAACCTTAGCACCTTCATCCATGTGTTTTCTGTTACCCTTTATATCTTGTGACAAACTGCAAACACAACTTTTAATGACTCTCTTTCAACAATGGCTTTCTTCTTGTTGCTCTTCAGCAAAACTCTTCCACCGGATCTGTGGAACTCTGACCTTTTTCTCAGAATAACACTCTCCTTACCCAGCTAGCAAGATTACATGGAGAACCATGTCTAGGACTGCATCAGGAGTCTGTAACTCCAGTCCTCGAGAACCGGTGTCCTGCAACTTTTAGATGCGTCTCTGCTCAAATAATCAGGTCATTAGCAGGACTGCATAAGCTGAAACTGAATGCATAGAAAGGAGGTAATTTGATTGAGGTGCTAGGATACTGGCCCTTGAGGACTGGAGCTGCAGCCCACTGGCCTACATGATGCAGTTTGTCCACTAATGCTCTTCATTGATTACACAAAACTGGAGTCAATTATAGACTATGCAACTTTTAAAGACAGTTCAAATTAAATTTATTGAAGGGTAACAGAGTAAAGCGAAAATGACAAACTCACTCCATGCTTGCAACAAACCATGCATTGCTTTCCAAAAACTTTATAATTTTTACAACTTTATATTTGTCCATCACATGAAATCCCAATAAAACACCTCAGGGTGGTAATGTGAACATTTTCTTAGCAGGTAGGAATACGTTCACATTGCACTTTGTTTAGAACACAATGTTTCTGATCAAGTCCTTTCCGCTACCTTCATTAATATGCTGCAAACTACTAGGCACCAGAGACAGACGTGAAATTACTAGAGTCAAATTGTGCCTAGTAATAAAAAAAAAAAACAGAGGCTTTTTCTGCTCTTAATACCAAGACGTGTTTGCCATCAAGAGCACTTTAAAACTTTCTGAAACTGGCCTTGAAAAGCAGAAGTCACCTCAGTGTCACTGATTGATCCATAAGGTACCTACCTGCCCCCCCTCTGTGCGAAACTGATATTGGATGTTGTGGTCTCCAAATGCTGCAGCCTGCTGAACACTGGCTATTGTGACAGCCGTCTGCTCTTCCCCTGTTGCGTCTTACAGTGAAAAAAGAAAATGCAAATAGCCAGTGGTTATTATAAGAAGAGCAAACAGACATCTATTTAATGAATACCTGAAAAATTATAGACATATAGTTTTAACAATATATATATATTTTTTTATTTTCTTTAAAATTTAAAGTTTACACATATTAATATCAATAAGACTTTTATCAATTTAGGAAAGCCAAGATGATGATGGTATAGCTTTGTAAGTTTCTGACAGGTTAATTAGAGAAGACATGCATCCTCACTGAATGTACTTTAAGGCAACACCTCAAAAACATCCTTCCTTGTGTGACAGTGTAGGGGAGAAAAACAAAATAAATCTGCCGAGATGTGAGAAAACAAAAAAAAAAAAAAACAAAACTGTGGGCCTCGCACATGTCTGGGTCATCCTTGGGTACAATTTTCAGATTCCGCAATGTGCCACATTCATCCAAACAACTATATGCCACTATAAACAGTATTAGAATATCCAGCATACTGTTCAGGAATATGTGTTCTGTCCCAGAGATGAATGTGCTTTGGTATGAGCGAGCCAAGCCCTGACAGGGAGTGTCGTTTTTCAGAGTCAAACAAGTCCAGTGAAACAAACTGGACTCAAAGTCCATTTAGAGATGAACGCCAAGCCTCATCTCTAAATGAGATGAGGCTCATTTAGAGCCTCATTGTTGTTATGTACAACTTCACTGTTGTACATAACAACAGTGAAGTACAGGGATGGCAGCAGCATGTTGTGTGAGTGCTTAGCAGGGAGAAGGACGAGAGCACTTCACAAAACACTTCATCATCTGAAGAAATGATACCATTTCTTGAAATGGCATCATGAAGAAAGATTATTATGTGAAAAATATTCCAGCAAAACATTTAGAGAACAGCCAGAAAGGTAAAGCTTGGGTACAAATGGTTTTCCAAATGGGCAGTTACCTTAAGCATAGTACATTGTAATTACAAACAGGCTGAAGAACAATAAAGTCAATGTTTTGGAGTGGCTATCAGAAAATCCTGATCTCAGTTTTACAAAAAATTAGTGGGCGAAGGTGAAAAAAGTGATGGCCTACAAACTTCCCTAAGTTACATTAGTTCTGTTTGGAGGAATGAGCCAAAACTCCAGCAAATTATTTTGAGTTGCCAGTGGAAAGATAAAATATTTGATTCAAGTCCTAAAGTTTTCAAAGAATTTCCATCAAATATAGTACTAAGGAAATGTATGTAAACTTCTGAATTTGGAGCTAATAAAAAGCAAAGTATTTTACAAATAAAATAGCTTTAAGCAATGACCTTAGTCTGTTCACCGTGAGAAAAAAAAATGACATCAACTGGTTTCGAATTCGTAAGAAATGGTTTGGTCTAAAATATTAAATTGTTCTTTTTAAAATTGCTTTGATATTTCACATACATCACTGCCACTGCAAGCCAAACAAAGCTCACCCTCAGATGCCTGGACAACCTCTTCTTCTTGCTTTTCTTGGCTGCAAATCGAATGCAAACAACTCAGTTTTCAGAAACTACGAAGTGGTTAAAATGTTTCAACGATCAAATAAACAGCATATCACCCTCAACTTCTCCTAATCCAAACCCATGCAAGAGTCCCGCAAACCAACAATGTAATTTTATAGAAAAATCGAACCTTGCTGTGGTTTCGGTTTCCCTTAACGGTTGAGAACAATATTCAGTGTTTTAGTTAGCTTAGGCTGTCTTTGCTCATGAAATGTTATAGGCTAATTATTATGTTTTCTTGTAATACACAACTTGTATTTTTGAGTACCGCATGTCAAATAATCTGCTTAGAAGGTCCTCCGCGTTAGTTGCTAACTTAAGAGCAGTTCTCACATTAAACTGACTTTGACAGCAGTTTTTTAGGGTCAGGCCTTGCTAAGCGTCCTAAACTAGCTGTGTCTAATAGCATGTAGTTGCTAGCCTGTCTCTGTTAGCCATTTTGAGTGTCCCGCTTACCTTGCGGTGTCCAGACTCTGTTCGAGCATATCCATCAGGGTGAAAATAAAAAGTGATATTCGGTGTCACAGACGGAGATGGGAGTGCTGATCACGGGAACAAACACTGGGTCATGTGAGAGAGACAGCCCAGGACACGTGAGGTACGACTCGGTGTCGGAGTTAAAATGGAGGCCGCTGCTGCTGTGGGTGAGATCCCGGAGTCACCGGGCGGATATAAGCGCCCGGTGAATCCGCCGGGCGGATATAAGCGGCTCTCTAAGTCAAGGCTTTACGCTGCTTTTGTTTCCATTTTTGGTATTTTTCAAACGTTAGCCTGTATTGATAAAAATATAAAACTATTAGGATTTAAAAAAAATAATAATAATTTTTGATATTAAAAAAACTGTACCATAGTTAATACGTATATTTTATAATTCCAATATTTTAACCAGTTCTAATTTCTTACAATTAAAGCCAGTTTTACCACACTTTCTGTCTTAATCGGAAATTTCATACACTCTCCCATTAAAGGACAGTTACAACAACACTTAATTTCCCCTCTGGATCAATAAAATAATTTTGAATTTTGATTTTATAAATCTAAAAGTAACTTAAAATATAAATGCTAGATACATATCACTTTCAGAAATAAAATGCTCTGTCTTTAGGTACACTTAGAAATACTTCTGCTGGGCTTTACTCAACTCTGTTGTTTAGAAATCTACTATTGTCAGATTTGTTCTAAATTATATTCACAAAGTGCGTATTTTATTGATTCTATGCAACAAAATATGAATCAAACAAATTTGTAAAACGATATAGGCTATTCTGTTTTAGATTGGCGCTATATTAAAATAGTTTGGATTTTGTACACTTTTTCTGACTCATTTCCTTCTTGAAAATTTAGAATGAAGCACTCAGCACACATTTCAAAATTAAAAGACAGATACATGTCTCACTCATACACAGCTATTATTCAATAAGTAATTAAGTACGAACAGTGACTATTTAGCTTGCATTACAGCAAAGTCAAACACCACTCTAAACCGTGAACTTTGCCCCACATAAACCGGAACCTTTCTTCTTTTGGTTTTCTATGCGACCTTTGATATATGAGCACCGCAGTAAAACGTTCTGCTTGAAATAGTTTCCATAGTTTTAAAAAGTGGGGAACTCTTGAGTATTATTTTTTTCATTTCTGAGCAAATTTAGATTGAGATTATCCACCACCCAAAGTGAAATAACAGTTGTTGTTTTTTTTACCAGCCAAACATTGAAATCGTAACACTAACCCGATGAATTCAGTAACACTACTAACCGTTTCTTAGCCAATCAGCACTCAGAAAGTTGCCAGAGAGTTGCGTATGATTGGCTGAAATGGTAGGCGGTTTTGATGTACGGTGGTTTCACCGTGAAATAATTCCGGTTTGTCCTCCTTGAGTGAAGGTGCACAGCGGTGACTCTGTGACGGTGGCAGACTCTGATTGTTAATTGTGTTTTGCACAATGTCGGGCCGTGTTCTTGTTGGAGTAAAGCGTGTCATTGACTATGCAGTTAAGGTAAACAGTCTTTTACTTTTCCAGCTGATATAATTTCCCTTTTAACAGTATTTTTAAGTACTTTAATCATTGACTCTGAAAGCTAATGTTAGCCTACCAATATCTATTAATTTTACTATGTGTGTTTAATATTGACCTGCTGCAAAGGTTATATGCTCAAATTGCAAGACTGGAGAATAGCTTACATTGATTATAGACTCAGCCATGCTCCCTGTCATGTTCATATCTTACAGTTGTGTAATCTGTACCTGACTACATAGTTTGTCTACAACAGGAAGCAATTTCTGAGTATTGTTATTCTATTAAAATATCAGTATTTGTTTCATTCGTTATTCTCTGGGAATTGGCGCACAGGAGAACCAAAAAGCATGAACAGCTACATGAAGTCTATGCAACAGTAAGAACTCTCCTGTTCCAGCTCTCCCCAGCAGGATCTCTGCTATGTAGTTTGAGCTGCCTCAGTACTGGATCTGTGCAGATCACACAACAGAATCAGTTTAGAAAATGTACCAAGTAACACAATGAACTGCTAGATTACATCACTTAAAGTCATTGGTATATTGAGCTTTGATTATATAATGAAAATCTCATTCATGCTGTGAACTGACAAACAGGCAGAAAACTGTCTTCAGTTTTGTTTTCTTTGAAAGATTTTTCTTGTTGCAGCTCAGTCTATTTCCAATCCTGTTTGATGGGATATAACTTCACATGTGAACATGAATTACTGATCTCAGCAACACCAAAAGTTTTGGTCTTAATACAAATGTGAACTGTAAAAAATCAACTGCACTTGGTAATGTGTTTATAGATAGATGGATAGTTTATTATTTATCAGAGCGAAGTTATTGTATCCTTGCATATAGCAAACATTTATGCAAGACCACCCATCTATCCATTATCTTTGCAGACACAGCAGCCTAAGCAAAGAAACTCAGACTTCCCTCTCCCCGGCTACTTAACACAGCTCCTGTGGGGGGAATCTTAAGGTGTTTTCAGGCCAACCAAGAACTATTATGCGTCTAGCATGTCCTGGGTCTTCCTCTGGGTTTCCTCTCTGTGGAACACGCCTGAAACACCTTACCTGGGAGGCATCCTAACCAGATGTCGGAGCCACCTTAACAGGCTCCTCTTGATATGAAGGATCAGCAGCCCTACTCTGAGATCTAAAAATATAGAAGTGCTCCACATCTCAACATGTCGATTTTTTTCTCTGCAACATTCATCTAAAAAAAAAAAAAACAAATGTTCATTTTAATAGTTGAGGAGGCGAAATTATTCGTAATGATATTGAATTGTTGTAGCAATACTTGATTAAACTTGTATCACCGAAGTTGCAAATATGATTTTTTTTTTTTCCCTCTTTTTGTCTGAGAAAATGAAATTTGTTCTTTCTCGATCAGATTTGGTGGATTACTCCTACTGTGTGGAAGCTCTTCAACGTCTCTCTCCTGTTATGTTTCTCTTCAGATTCGTGTAAAGCCAGACAACACTGGCATCGTGACGGATGGCGTGAAACACTCAATGAATCCCTTCTGTGAGATCGCTGTGGAGGAGGCCGTCAAACTGAAGGAGAAGAAGCTTGTTAAGGAGGTTGTGGCTGTCAGCTGTGGGCCACAGCAATCACAGGTGGGAAAGATGTGGTCAGATTTTATGCCTTTGCTTTTCTAAACAATCAATGAATTTGGTGGGGGTTTATTTACTTACATTTTGGTCAAATTCTTTTTTGTTCAAAAACTTTGCAATTTTTCCAAGTTTAGGCCTTGTCTGGAAAAGAACTGCCATTATCAAATGTGAAATGATGAAGATCTTGAACTTTTCACATTTCACCACACTACAACCACCACTACTTCTCTGTATTTTATTAGGATTTTAAGCACAACGGAAAGTTGTGCTTAAATTTGGGAAATCAAAGGGAAATGATAACGCTTTGAAAGCGTTTTGCAAATAAAAATGCCTAATAAATACCCTTAGCATCTTCCCATCAGCTCTTAACATTTCCACAGGATGGTGCAGCCATCACCATGCTTACAGTTAACATTGTGTGTGCATTGCTATTTGTCTTACACACATAGATGTTTGTATGTAGGTAAAATGTTTAATTTAGTTTCATCTCACCAGAGGATCTTGTTCCACATATTTGCTAGTCCCCATACATGACTTGTGATGAATTAAAAGCAGAGATTCTTATGGCTTTCTTTCAATAATAGCGGTCATTTTGTCACATTTCCATAAAGGGTGGGATTTTTGACCAGTTCTCACTGATACTAGTTTTTTTGAGCTTGCTGAATCTAATTGCTAAATACCTGTATTTTTGTTCAAATGTGTTTAAACAGGGGTTTCTTGAAACTGGCAACATAATTAGACTTTTAAGCTTGGATAGTAATAACAAGCAAATGTTAAGTCATCTGGGAGAAATTAGCATAGGCATATTGAAAAGTAATTATCTCCCCTATGTACAGGAAACCATTCGTACTGCTCTTGCCATGGGAGCTGACCGGGGCATTCATGTGGAAGTGAGCGGGAAAGATTATGAAACCCTAGGACCTCTGCAGGTTTCTAAAATCATGGCTGCTTTGGCCAAGAAGGAGGACGCTCAACTCATCATCCTTGGAAAGCAGGTCAAAGTCGCAAATTAATATCCTACATATTTTTTTTTATAAATTGCTTTTTTAACATGCATATATAATAGTTGGTTTGTCACTTATGTAATCTTTGCTTTTTTCTTAGGCCATTGATGATGACTGTAATCAGACTGGTCAGATGACAGCCGCCTTACTGGACTGGCCTCAGGTAAGTGGCAAATGAAATGCATTTTTAACAAATCCGTCTCTCATTTTTATTTGTGAGATTAAAATAATTCAAGTGTGTTGTGTCAGTGCTGAGAAGCGGGGTTGGCTGCTTGTTCTCAGAACCTTATCAGGTTGAGCAGAGACTGGCTCTGGTCAGTTAGTGCTACAGTGTTTCTGATCAGATCAACACAGCTGATTAGGTGCAACATTCAGCTTGTTGTCCAATGATGATTTCTTTTTTCTTATTAAATCACAACTTGCTACTTTTATTACCATAGTGCTTTGACAATAAACAAATCTGATGATTGAACAAGATTATTTACAGCTATTTAGAAATCTGTGTGTGGGAGTAAATGCTTATTTATTTTTTATAACTTTACAGTTTATGCCCCAAAGAAGAGATAAGTAGGTTTGTAACAGTAGCTTTGTAGGTCCACCTATGGCAGATGATGTATAGTAACAACTAATTGACAGCTTCAGTTTTCACAGCACCTTTGTGTTGAAAGGCAGGTGTTTCTGTTTTTTGATGGACTAATTTTTAGCAGGGTTATTCCAGTGAATAGGATGCACTGTCTTCTCCTTCTCCAGGGAACTTTTGCATCAGAGGTTACACTGGATGGAGATAAAATTAAGGTTGTCCGAGAAGTCGATGGTGGGCTGGAAACAATAAAGATCAGCACACCAGCAGTGTTGACTGCAGACCTTCGACTCAACACCCCCAGATATGCCACCCTTCCTAATATCATGGTGGGTAGCAGGAAGTTACGTTCACAAAGATGAAAAAAATGCAAACATTGTGTCAGCCATTTTGTGTAAAGTTAGATAACGTTGCTGGATGTTCTCTATATTTCATTTTATAGATCAGTTAAAGTAAAATATGATTATACAAAGTACTCTTTGTATAATCATGAGTGGTGTGAGTTTTGGAGAACTCACACCACACTTTTCAGATTTTTATTTGTAAAAAAAACATGTCATTCTTCTTTCACTTTATAGTTATGCACACTTTGTCTTGGTTTATCAAATTGAATATATAATTTTTTTCTACTTTAAATATTTTAATGCTAAGCATCATTTGTTTCTTTCCTGTATTATCCAACTCTTATTTCTTTCTTTCAGAAAGCGAAGAAGAAGAAGATTGCTAATGTGAAGCCTGCAGACTTGGGTGTGAACCTCACATCAAGACTGGAGGTGTTGAGGGTTGAGGACCCCCCACAGAGGCAAGCAGGCATGAAGGTGGAGACAGTGGAAGACTTGGTGGGAAAACTAAAGGAAGCAGGAAAGGTATAGAGGGTTCAAGAGGACAGGGGCACACATCCCAACAGTGGTAAGTTTTAGTCTGTTTTTTCAAAGTAACAAGAAATTGGTGAAATATTAATTGCTGTTCCTGTCTTCCTTATTTTCATTGCAGGACTCTGGTGAGTTAGGACTCTACCACATGCACAGGAACCGAATGAGTTTATGTGTCAGTCTTGTCCTTCTTGTTAGCAACTGTTGTTCCTGAGCATGTGCAGTTGGTACTAACAGGAAAAAATTAATACTGAGACTCACTGTCCTTCAGTCATACTATCCCGAAAACTTATTTTTTATCTGCATTTTAGCAAAAATAAGTGGTAAAATTCTAAGGAAACAGACTTTATGCAATAAATTAAACTAGACTAAATGTAAGAACTGTAGGATGCATCTGAAAGTGACGCAACATTAGCTTTTCATCTTGTAATGTTTCCACACATGTTCAGAGGTGTAAATGGTATTTTGTAAATATGGACCCAAACATGTAGACGTCATTTTTCAAGATCATTCTCACTGCTGTCACTAATCTGTACAATTAATGTATCTATAACTTGTTTTGGGACTGACTGGACAGTGTGTGTCAGCATATTCAAACGGAGATAATAAATCTGAACTTTTACCGTAAGCGCCTCAATTCTCTGTTGATTGTACAGAATATCTCCATGACAATAAAGCAGCCAGTTTTTTCATATTCAATGTGGTGTTTTTGTTTATTTTTTTAGTTGGAAATCTAGCAATGTTCAGTCTTGTAACTTAATCCAATCACAAATTTGATTCTGAAATTTGATGTATTTTTTTTCTTTTCTTTTTTTTTTACCAATGTTATATCTCTGATCATATGCACATCATGTGGTGGAGTAGGGGATAGCGCGACCCACATTTGGAGGCCTTAAGTCCTCGACACGGCCGTCGCAGGTTCGATTCCCGGACCCGACGATATTTTCCGCATGTCTTCCCCCCTCTCCTTGCCCCTTTCCTGTCAGCCTACTTTCATATAAGGGACATTAGAGCCCACAAAACACCCTGAAGCGGACAAAAAAAAATAGTGAGGTTTATTGAGTTTGTATTTGTGTTTACCACTAGAGGGAGTTGGCAAACCACTAGAGATTGTTGCACAACAATTTAATAGCCCTTAACAAGATATTTAAGACACATAACCACACAGTTCTTATGTTAAGCATCTTTGGGAAATTATCAGTGAAGTAGTTGAGGCCAGCTACTGACCTATGGTTCATTGTCTTGTGTTTTTGGAGAAACCACACTTAGTGGTCAGGCAGATGAACAGTCAAGAAGTAATGATGGGGGAGAAAAACAACTGAATAGATCACAGGGTAAATATATAGGCTATGCATCAGAGGCAGTACCCAAAAATTGTACCCAATTGTTGCATTGCTTTAACATATTTTTATTCAAGTAAAAGTAAAACCTAGTTGAAGAAATTACTTGAGTAAAATGGTACAGTAACAACTGTTCATAACATCTGAATAAATATTTGAAATAATATAATCAGACAGAATTTGAAAGTTATGTACAGATTCTGGCATTTTAAAGAGTAAAATGAAAAAAAACAAGTATAATTACAAAATAAATTCAGCACATTACTAATTTTTTTATATATATTTTATGGAACTAATACAGTAGGTTTTATATAGCCATGGGGTGTGGGTGTGTGTGTGTGTGTGTGTTAGCACTTGGTAAAGTTTTTCCACTGACAATGTTTACTATTTACCTTTATTTGCCCCCCAAATGGCAGAACAGGCCCGGCAGATAAACACTGGAACAACAAAGCTGGCAAATAAACAAGAAATCTCACTTTAATATATGTTTCATCCATTTTGGCTGTTATTTATGCATACAATTGAATCTTCATAAATTTAAATTGAGAAGTTGTTTATTCCAATAATTTCATCCAAAAAGTTAAAGTCCCATTTTGATTTATAGCAAATGTTTATTTCTGATCATTTTGATTATTATTTTTTTTCTTCATTTTGGCTGAATATGAAGAATAAAGTCGATATAAGTTGGTCCAACTTTTTTCCATCCAGATGAGAAATGCCTAGGTACTAACAGCTAATTTGTAATATCCCATTCTGGTTAACTTTATGACAAGATTAAATGCTCATGGCATCAGTCTTGAAGAAATAGAGTCATAGAAAGCAAATTACAGAGAAATTGTAGTACAACATAACCCTGTTATCCTCCTGAAATAAGGGAGAAATAAGGCTCCTGTTTTTTTGCATTGAGGGGGCGTGGCCTCGTAACAATCAAGGCTTTGACTCTGCACAGGTGAGCTCCTCACAGGGCGCAGCTCGAGTTCTCAGGAACGCTCGCGCAAGTCAGTCTGAGGCCAAGGACGTTTTTGTTTTTTTTTTCCCATGTTGGATTTTGAAGAAACATAATTAAGTTTTCTCTATTTTGTTGATGAGCTTCTAGATTCTTCTGTTTATCTGAGATGACGTGGTTGGAAGGGATTCAGAAATTGAGGCCAGTGCTTGTGTCTGTTTTGTTTATCCTAACATCTCAAGGTGAGCCTCGGTGTTTTTTTTAGTTTTTACAAGAGAAAATATTACTTTATATGCTGTTCTTTTTGTTTTTGTTTTTTTACTGAGGGTTTGTTGAGAAGCAATATTTTTAAAAATAATAATAAATCTTGCAGGGTTTTCTACTGAGTTTAGAGACTGAAATTTTTTTTTAAAGTTTTGAACTCATCTCTCATCCTGGCAGGTGCTAACTGCCAACTGGTGGTGTCTCCTGTTGGTCCCACCCTGGTGAATGCTTTAGCTGGTACCAACGTGACTCTGGCTGTGTCCTACAGTGGTGCCTCTGATCCAGTGGTTACCTGGTTTAAGGGAAGTCTGCCTGTGGGGACATGGACTATAAACACCAACTTTCCTCCAGACATAGCCAATGACAGCTGGAGTGTGCTCGAAATTGAAAGGGATGGATCTCTTACATTTAAAGATGTGCCACAGCGCTTTACTGGAAGTTATACTGTTGAACTAACAAAGTCTGGACAGGGAACAGTTTTAGTGACATTCACTCTGAATATTTATGGTGAGTTAAGGGAATGTGGGGGGTGTTGTGAATTAAATATACAGCTGACCTGACTGCATATGTAGTTTTAGTGGAACTTTTCACATTGGTCATAAAAAGCTGAATAAAGTCAAGCAAATCTGAGCATTCTGAAGTTAAGTTTGCATAGCTTTCAAAGGTTTCATAGGACTTGAATGGGTTTTATTTCAAAATCCTATCAAATCTGTGACTCTTGTTTGTGTATGTTTCTCCAATTGTTTTTCATCCTACTTTATTTTCCAGTAATATACTGAATTCAACTGTCTGTGAAAAGTCATCTTCTTTAGCAGTGGCCTTTTGAGGGTTATTCAGTGACTGAGAATCAGTGTTTTTGTTTTCATTAATTATAAAAATGGAAAGAAATGAATGCTTGAAATGTGTGAAGAAGCTGTCCCACATGAACAACATTTTAGTATAGCTTATTGAGATGCATCTGTAAACAAACAAGAGTTCTAATAATATGAATTCAGTTTGCAAAGTTGATTGTACCCATTAACATTTTTGTTTACAGAAATTATCCAGAATGTGACTCTGATCACAGAGTCTGATTTTGCCCAAGAAGGAGCTGAGCGGTTCACGTTACAATATAACATGCTTCAAGGTGTTGTTGAGCAACAAATATGGCGCTTCAATGGAATAGACCTGAAAAACAGCTCACACTATTTGATGGAGGGAACCAGCCTTGTAATTTTTGGACCTAACCGGACAGACAAGGGATCATACTCTGTGACATTGATGAACCCGTTCAGCAGCATGACCACGCATAAGAATGTGACTGTTCTATGTAAGATGAATCCTCTTCTGCTCTGAATGTTTCTTTAAAGCTGTGTGTGCATCCTTCTATGTTTTATTTAAATTTGTTTTGTTGTAGACGGGCCAGATGAGCCCATTGTGGAGGCACTGCCAATTCAACCTTTCTACAAAGCAGGGGACTCTCTGATTTTGTCCTGCCGAGCTGAAGGATTCCCACTGCCAATTCCTCAGTGGATCTTTGGGGGTCAAATTCTTCCAGATTTTCACCAAGGAGTCCTAAATCTGACAAACGTGCAGACCAGTCAAGGAGGCACTTATACATGCTCAGTACTCAATGATCTGACTAAGGAGAAGCGTGAGAAGAATGCGACTTTAAAGGTCTACGGTATGTCAAAAGCACTTCTAATTTTGTTTAAATGTACATTGTTTAACTTGGATCTCTTGGTATTGGGTTGAAGTATCTGAACATGGAGCTTTTATATGAAGTGTGTGCATGAATATTTATCCCTGTTGTCCGATTAAGACCTGTAATCATTTAGGTATTTTTTTTCTGGTAACAGACAAGCCGCTGGTTAGTCCAATATGCTCCGTGGCGTCTGTGAACAATGCTGACCTGCAGTATCAGTGCAAGTGGGCAGGAGGAACGCCAGAGGCCCAATTATCTTTCCCAGAACTAAGTAATATAAGCAGTGGAGCTGGAACCTTCAGCCTCACTGTTACTTCCTCCGCTAACCTCAATGACAAAACTATCACTTGTTTAGCAGAGCATCCAATTGAACAAAACACCTGCAACATTACCGCAAGTAATATTTCATTGTTATCCCTCCAATGTCTTATTGAATTTATATGAACATCTGTCTTTCAATCAAAGCTGTGCTTTGGCCTTAAGAACGACTCTTACCAAGATTCCGTTTGCTCCACAGAAAGTCCCAGAAATTTTCTTCCAACTGTGAAAACCTCTGTTGATTCAGATGGAAAAATTGCAGTAGCCATCCACTGTGTCAGTGAGGCATCCCCTCAGGCTGTGGTTTCATGGTCGCAGGGAAATGAGTCTGTCATCACTGGGTCGACGTACCAGATCAGCAGTGACACTACACAGCTGAAGATTCGCAGTCACAACATCAGCACTTTCCTGATTGCGCCAAACTACTCCTGTACATGTCGCAATCCACTGGGCAGTCAGAGAAAGCTGTTTCAGCTGCAAGGTAAAGCAGAATACATACTAACCCACTGTCTGTCCCTAAAAATGGGGTGGCTAGACTGTGGTCTGTGGTTTTTCATAACTTGAAAAAGGAGGACTGCAGTTTGGACCACAACTACAGGCAATTGATGCACATGGACATTTTACTTACTTTTTTAGGATAAAGATTTTTTTTCTTTTTTTTACAAATTAAAACTTTTTTCATACAGAAAATGTTCATTGCTATGCAGTGTGTTGCTTAATAGCGGGACCTCTCAAATCAGACATGGATTCTACTACTTACTAAATTTGGCAAAACATAGCAATTATTTTGAGTGAAAGGACACTTAATCTGTTCTTGTTGCTTAATTTAGAAAAAAAAAAATTCTAGACCAAAAGTAAAAAATGGTTGACCCTTCAAAATAAGTGAAATAATTTAAAAGGTGTTTTATTAAAACAGCATATCAAACCTCTTTGGATCTACAATGTCTTACATATCACATCGACATTTTATTTTTGTGTTTTTTAAATTTTATTTAATTTTATTTATTTTTTTTAATATAAAGCACTTTGAACAGCTTTGTTGCTAAAATGTTCTATGCAAATGAGTTCCACAAAAACCCTGAAATATGTTTATTGGACACCAAAAATGAATTTTACCTTTTTTAAATCTAATTCTGATGTTTTGTGTTGCGATAATAACTGGTAGGCCTGTAATCAGTCCAAAATGACCTGTAAACTTTTCATAGCTATGTATCGGTCTGAAATTTTTAAATTGCACTTTACATTTTGAGGTGAGCTGTTTGCTTTATTAGCTTTGAGCAATTTTAACATTTAAAGACACTTATATCAGAGAAAACACAGGTGAGTAGGTGCCGTTAAAGAGACCCAACATAACAGTAGCAGAAAAAGATCAAAATGGTAGCATTAAATCCAACTTCCTGGAGTTTGATTTGAGGCAGTTTTTAAAATTCCGCACAAGATGCTTTTTATTCCATGACCTTACAGACAGCCAATACTTCTGTTGACATGCAAAGGTTTGAGGGATTCTGTTCCATGTACCTCTTTTTGCTCTATGACTTGCATTTCTAGGACAAAAACACACAATGGGCTCTTAGTTGGGAGCTAAGTAATGCCTGAGAGTGCTCTTTCCCTTTAAACAAAGCTCTCCAGTCTTTACATGCCATCAACTCCCCTTCTCTCTGTCTGTCCAAAATCTCTCTCCAGGACCGACTATCTCAGATTCCAGTTTGTTCCCTAATCAAGATGGAACCATCATCACATTGACCTGGGAGGTCCCACCTACATCTGTGGTTACAGGTAAAGCAGAAATGACTTGAGGAAAGAAACTGACTAAGCTCTCAGCTGAATTATCGCCACAGAAAGATCTCTTAGGAAAATGTAACTTTCCACCATTCCTTTTCTTTATTTGTTTTCCTAAGCAGAAGTGTTCTGGGAAAAATGCTGACTAAATGTTGAATATAGAAACTTCTCACAAAACATAGGGGTGTAAACACTGAGCAATGTGTAAAGTTTTCAGCTGAGCAAGACTGTATTTTTGGGAAAACATTTAAGAACAGAACTGCAAGGAAATGTATATGTCATATGTTTGTTTACAATGTTAAAATTATCAACTAATTTAGCCAATTTAAAAAAGCAATGATTGAAATAAGGAGTTGAACAAAATATTTTTTTTGTTTTCTCAAAGGTTTTGACATCCAAATGAAAGGACCTGATCTTCTGAGCCATGGTGGTGATTATTCTGCTCCTAAGAGAAGTTCAAAAGAGTACCGCATCATTCAGCAGAAACCTGGGTATGTTAGGAGTGCAGATGTCTTTTTGCTTGATCCTGACATGACATACAGGTTTCGAATCATTCCCAAAGCTCGGTTAACAGATGGAGAGCCATCTGAGGTTCACAGAATTGGACCAGGTATGGCAATTTGTTTTGTCAAATAATTCAGATTGGTTTGTATCATGCCAACTACTGATGGCTGCCTGACTTGTTGACTTTAGGTGATGGTTTGAGTGGGTCTGCCATTGCTGGCATTGCAGCTGGAATCCCATGCAGCATTCTCGCCCTGATCCTACTAATTGGCTTTATTTTCCTAATTTTCTACCACTACAAGAAAAAAAGTAAGTGAAGTTATGAAACATTCACATTTTTGAATCAATGTTCTAGTGTTAAATTTTACTTCCAAATGCAATCTTGGTTACAAGCTTTGTACTTCAATAAGTCTTAATAAGGTGGTTCAACTCTTTTGTTGAACCACCTTATTTGTTTGTATATAGCAAACTAGGGGTGATGAATAATTCTGTTCATATTCTAAACTATGTCTCGCAATACAATTTACAGAACAAAGTGCATTGATTTATTTTTAAAGTACAACTAAATATAAATTATCTTTGCATGCAATTCTCTAGGAGAATTAGAATATTTGATGACTTAGTTATGTTTGAAAGATATTAATATTTTTATTTTTGTTTGTGTAGGCAACAAGACAAGATATCCGGTCTCCAGAGCAGTTGAGAAGGTTTGATTCATTTATTGCATGCCTACATGAACATGTGAATCAGATTAGCAATCATGTATGCTAACAATTGGTGGGCTGTAAAATGGATGGCACATCAAACTTAGATTATTTTCCTGAAAGTTTATCAATATTCAGTATTCCAGATGCTTGTCAATTCAGGCAGTAGGACCTTTTAGATTTGTTGTTCTTTTTATTTGGTCTTCAGTAAGCTTTAGTAAACATGGACATCCCTAATTGACCATTCTTTAACAGTGTATGTAGATGGTAACAAGTAAAGATTTTCCTCACCATCCATTCGCAATTCTTCCTATAGATATACTAGAGCCTAATGGGCAAAGGGGGAACTAACCCTCCACTACCTTACAAATACAGTGCACATACACTAAATCCTGAGAAATCATAACTTGAAATGGTGTTAATGTTTTTAGTAATTTTAAATGACTACCTTGTAGAAAGAAGCCTTGAATTCAATTAGGCTGCAGCTTTATGAAAATAGTTTAGCCACCCTAAGATGATTTTATCTAACTGTTTTGGAACTCCCATCTATTCCCAGAGATAAATATATTTCAGACGTTTTCATCATCTCTGCTTTCTAGGTGAAAACCATCCAGCCTAAGGCAGTTTCACACAACATTTTGAAAGGAAGGCTTAGGCCTCCTCCAGACTACAACAGTTTGCACCAGGTAGTTTTCCTAATACAAAGGAAGCGCATATTGAAAATTGCTAATCCTATTCAAATGAACTTTTTTTCTATTGTATTCTTTATTCCAGACTCCGTCTGAAAGATCTGTGACGCTACCCATGTTTGTCCCACCTGCCCCAGTCAGAGTTGCAACGACAGTTTAAATGAGTAAATTGATGTGTATATTTTTTGCAAAATTGACCTATATATATATAACTGAAATGTTTTATACATTTAATTATCATAAAAACAGTCCTTAGACTTCAGTGTGTGCTAGCTAATAGTGTAATACTATATAGTCAGTTTTTCTATTCATGTAGTATTGTTTTTTGCAGATATTTAATGCAGAATTAGACATTTAAGAAGGTA
>CAEFZY010031099.1:0-10127 GCA_903066815.1 Brachyrhaphis roseni
TAGTGCTTGATTAGCTAATTTAAACTCCTGCTCTGCTAGTCAGTCGGTCTTTGAGTCGCTTTTTTTTGTTAATGGAATCGAAACGCACTGAATTGCGCAACACCTTGTTGAACAATAATTATTAAGATTATTAATTTTAACACGTTTTGTTGATTTTATTATTATTTAATGAAGCTGCAAACGTTTTGGATCTTAGTGAATATTTTGATAAGCGGGAGGAAGAGGAAGTTCTGGTCTCAGCGTCCTGGCGGCCTTCAGTTTGTCACCTGCTGCCGCGATCGACAAGAAACCTTCCCGCGATCGACCGGTAGATCGCGATCGACCTTATGAGCACCCCTGATTTAGACTGTCAAGTAAAGCATTTTCTCAAAATAATAAGCTGGTTTCTTTCTGGTATTTTTGACCTCTAAACTGTTATGTTACCATCTTGTTTATGTTAAATTTATCTCCTGCTGCACAGGATTATGTTTTTCAACAATACAATAGTTCATGAGTTTATTTAATTTTTGCTCTTCAATGAAATAGATCAGAAGTCACTGTAATATGACGCTGCTTTTGTCTTGTGAATGGAATACATGACGGAAACGCATCGGATATGTTGCAGTTGCACATCTGTGACCCTCTCAGGTGTTATAGGGGAAAAACATTAAACTTTTTTCAAAATTCACATATCATGGAAACGTAATAGCCATGATTCCATTAATCAAAATTGCACAAATTGAAATTCCAAAAATAAATTTGGTTAATGGAAACAAGCCAATTTCGAAAAAACTCAAATGTTTTGCTAAAAAGTTATTTCACTGGGAAGAGGAGATTTCTTGGTCATATCAAAGTGCATGTATTTCGCAAAACTGCAATGAAAACACTTTTTCCACATCGCATGAGTCATGTGTTCAACAGCCAAGTATTACTACTGACGGAAACAATGAAGAAGATGACAGTAAGTGGTAGGAGGATGATGGTTTGTTATTGCTTTTTCTGAGCATATCCACCCGGCTCCACCAGAGCTCTCACAGCATCACACAGTTCATAAAGTAGTGTATCATTCTAACGTGTTGAATCCATAGCTCTTCTGTAAAATTACCAACTGCAATTCCCCCAAAACGTTGCATATGTTGGTTTAAGGGGTTCGACATTCCAACACTTGAATAAGACTCTGATGTTTCCTCTGATGGCTGATAGATGATGAGTGCTAACATCATGGCTCAACGGTGAATAAATCTCTTGCAACTGTTTACATCTGTTGCTGCCATGATATTTAATGACTTATTGCATGAACAAGCTTAATCTCGTGTGATTTTAACTTCATTTCTTATTTAATGGAATTGCGAAATTGTATTCTTTTGACATTAGAATAGTGAGAAAGACATTTGTAATGGAAGTGCAGCTACTGTATCAGCAGCATAAGTCCAAAATCCACAGCATGTTAGTTACAAGGAAACTTGAAAGCGTCTTCTTGGTTTGTTGGATAAAGGCGTTCATGATGCAGATCACACACCTTTTAATAGCACCTGATTCAGCATGTCATCACTGTACAGCAGGATGAGTAAGGATGACAAAGTACACAACATCACAGAAAGGAAAACAGTGGTGCTGTTCTGCTTTTGCCAAGGTGGGAGGTGAAAAAAACATGTAAATACTCATTACCACTGACACGCATACACAAAGACAGACGAACAAACACAAAGGACCCAGGTGAAGATGAAACCTCTAGAAATCTATTTACAGTCCCCTGGGTGCAATCCGAAAGCTCCGCCATGTCAACCTATCTCCTGCACACACGCATACACAGCCGTCTGTGGGATTTAATTGGGTCCTTTCAGTTTACCGCTGAGCTAACGGCTCAAAGCAATTACAGACGCAGGCAGAACCCGGCCTACCACTGAGGAACACCTGATTCTGAGACAGCCACACCTGGGGTGCACTTGTCATCTATAACCTGCTTGTTTTGGTGACAAGCTCTGCGGTTGAACACTTGCTTTACAAAGCGCTGCTTGCTTTCTCGTGTAGAAGAAACAACCAAATAATGGTGTCCATCATCAGGGGAGAAATCCAGCTAAGACAGTTTAATCAATTTTTTGCCGCAAAGGGCTGATGTTCGCTAACAGTCACCTCCCATCTTAACCAAGCTTCAGCAGGTCTTCTAAATGATGTTATGGTTTGGGTAAACAAAAGGCATATTTTAAACAAAAACTATTTTCCTGTCAAATGAAATACACATTGCTTTCCAGAGGATGAAGTTAACAGCTAATCTTAGCACAGCTAGTGCGACAGATATATTCTACCTTCATGGTGCATCTCCAGGCTCAAAAATGTCAAAGCAGTTATGTGAACTATTAAACATTAGTGTTTTAATGAACAGTTTTGTGCTCAGTGAGGTTCTTTAACTTTATTGTCAGTAATTGTTCCTTTACCTGGTACTGAATTTGTAGCAGTCAATCAGACTGACGTCCCTTTTTTAAACTGAGTTTTAGCTATTTAGAAAACCTCCAACTGTAAATGTTCACATGTAAATGACACATTGGCAAATAATATAAAGTCATTTTAGACTTAGATACTTAGACTTACTTTATTGTCATTGCACAAAGTCACAACAATAAATTTGGCAACGAAATGTAATATTTATTCTAGATTTTTTT
Source organism: Brachyrhaphis roseni (assembly GCA_903066815.1). Classification (NCBI taxonomy): domain Eukaryota; kingdom Metazoa; phylum Chordata; class Actinopteri; order Cyprinodontiformes; family Poeciliidae; genus Brachyrhaphis; species Brachyrhaphis roseni. Next base: position 2,640 of record CAEFZY010031099.1, read on the forward strand.
TTTCCCCTAATCACAGTGACTAGTGGAACCAATTTTTCTTTTTCTTAGTGGATTTTTTTTATTGTATTTTATTCAAATATTGTCAACCTGCTTATGCTAATTTCAACAGATTGTATCGTGTTGCATATATTATAATCTGACTCATTTTAGATGCTGGTGTACTTTTTGTTCACTTTGCGTCTTATGTTTGCTCTTTCTCGCTTATTCTTGAATCAAAATTTCATAGATAAAACAATTAGAAATCTGAATATTTTCCTCTATTTTTTGTTACATATTTTAAATATGCTGTCACAAAACACCTGAGAGCTGAGCTGTTGCTCTGTGATTTCTACGATCGCTAACGATAGAACAGCCAGCGCTGTCTTTGTGGGGCTGTAAAATGTCTTTAAATATGGGGAGGGGAAAATAAAAGTGGGCATTTTATCGTTCAGTGGAGGGAAATCCTTGGAGTCAGCCATGATGGTGGATCCCATCAGTCATCTTGGAGGAATCATTTTGCCTGAACTCCTGCTGGGATGCAAGAGGCAAACAAACAGGAGTATTAAGGTGAAATATTACTGTAATCTTTGGACAGATGTTACTTCAGGAGTGCTTGATACATCAATTAAATAGAAAAGAGGTACTTGTGTCGTGAAAGCCAACAAAGGTGGGTTTGTTTTCTCTCGAGTGGTCTCTGAGAAACACTTTGTTTTGTTTTGTTTTTTGACAGGAACAGCTGAGTGTTTATTGTTCTGTACAATCATCAGTGAGGGAGTCCTGATTTATGTACACATACTGCTGAGGGATACATTTTGCTCTGTCTGGGCCCACGGCTTTTACAAGCAGATCCATCTGAGCAGAGCTTAATTCCTCTCCTAAGTGCCACCCCCGAGGCACTTGTCACCTGCAACCTCTGAAGAGGAGGGTGCTTACTTTGTGGAAAGGAGCCTCTCAGGAGCACTTGTTCTTTGGAAAAGTGGGCGCCGCTTGTTTACGGGATAGGTGCCGAGGTGTGATTGTATGCAGCCATTGAATGTCAATAGTTGGCTCTGTGGTTGATGCAGCTGCCGGTGTTACCGCTTTAAAGCCACATAAGACATTCAAAAAACGGTTTAGTATTTATTTCATATAAAGTTGCTTCTCAAGTGGACATTAACTAAACCTCCTACATGGTGAGCATAAGAATGTAGAGTGGAGACAGTATTCACACCAATTTAAATCCTTGTTGACTGTTGATTCCTCGAACACCTTCTGGTGTCCTTATGTAACTAATACCTGTGTTGCATACACCATAAATAAAGGACTAAGGATCATATTTAAAGCATATTGGTGCCATCTGGCTAATATCCAATTATATCTTTTCACACCTTATAGTCTGGTAAACTACAATTATAACATTTGTCACGTTTCCAGCTGTGTCAAACGAATCAAACTCTTTGAAAAATGTGTTCCTCACCTCACCTGTGGGGGCGCTGCACCAAAAGCCACTGAAGGAAATGACACAAAAAAGTGCGAAAAACACACTGAGCTCTGGACACAACCTCTGATCACACTGTGAAGGTTTTATTATTTCACCTGATGCCATTGCTTAGACTTATGTCTACTTGATCATAACTAAAATTGGTCTCAAAATTCTCAAAAACTATTAGATAACTCATCAGTATTTAGAGAAAGTGGTATAGAGTTTTTCTGTTTATAACTTTACTGTCAGACTGTTCTGAAAGCTATTATTCTGCTCATTATTTATTATTCTGACTCTGAATGACGGATCAGTTTTTAAACAAGTCAGCAGACACACATCTCTCAGGTGGAGCTGCAAGTAGTTTTAAAAACCATCTCAGACTCAGCGCTCCCACCCTTTGAAATACGAGCTTTTATTTTTGCATGCACATTTTTCATTTTCGTGGCATGGATGTATAGGGAAAAGCCTGAGAGACTGATTTATGAATGTTTGTTTATTATGTGTGCTTTTGATGCTTTCTCAGCGTACAGTCAGGCGGCCCGACCGCTTTTGTCAGCGGCTTCTGGCCACCTGCAGAAACCTTTATGCCACAAATAATGGGTCGGCTACACACAGCGCTGAGGGCTCCGCTGCAGCACAAAGACTTATTGACAGAGCCGAGAGCGGGGCTCTGCCCATGAAATGAAAACCATAAATGTGAAAGCTTTACCTTCAATTATTAATACAGCAGAGAGTCACAATGCATCAATGAGAGGCCTGCAGATCCAAACTGTGAACATTTGACCTATGATATTATTGTGGGATTATTTTTATGCTCTAAACTTTTGTAAGTTCACCGTCCAGCTCGGTGGTACTTTGTCAGGATTTATGGCTGTTGGTGAAAACACTGACAGCTGTGGGAAGCAAACCTGTGACACTGAAGCAACAATCGTTCCCCCCGTCTCCTTCCACCCCATGACTTCTCCGCTTTACCAGCAGAGGTTTTGTTTTCCGATGGTTTACACACAACATACATTGCTTGGCAAGCCAATCCGTATTCAGATCTCCAGCCTGAGATCTATGACTTAACTCTGTAACTCTCACAAGCAGTTATAAAATATGAATGAAAAATAAAAATAAAATCCCCACTCGATGTGTGCCCTCTCTTCAGTGATAAGGTTTTGTTTCATGTTTGGAAATCTTGAACATTGACTTCTAAAGTTGGTCGCGTTTTATCATATTTTATGAACTGGCATGTCTCAAGTGTCTGAGAACAACAATCAAAAATCACATGAATGTCCCGAGTTACAAAATAAAAAAACTACAAATTCATTCAGAAAACTCAAGCCACTTTATGAAAATTAGCTCATACAAAATAAAGTAGAAATTATGACCAAAGTGCTGGACATTTCAAATAATGCAAATCAAAGCATCAATTATACAACAGATGACATGACTCAGTTTGGTTTATGACAAAAAATGTAAATGAATCTGAGTGGGAATGTGTTGCTTTCCGAGTGTCAGTACACAGCTGACATTATTATTAGTGAAACCAAGGAATATCATCAAATACGTTATCATTTACAGCACATATCTTCATGAGCTCAAAAAGTGAACCTTATAACAAAAACTGTCTTTGTAACTTGTAGGAGTGCACCGATTTCCTTCATTTTGTGAGATTGGTGATTGGCCGATACATATGAAGCTGATCTTATCCTCCAATCTTATCTACATTTATGTAAAAATCAGTAACTAATAACAGCTGCATATTACCAAACTCTTTGTTGTTGTATTATTTTAGGACCTACTTACCTGGGGTTCCAAACATGCCAATTGGGCTGAAAATGCAATATCAGAAGATTACAATACAGGATGGGGATAAAAGCTGTGTGTGGGTTTGGATCTGATCCTAAGGAGCGGGCTCACAATTCTGCGCAAGTACACTGCCACAAATAATAACTAGGATGATAACATCTCCCAAGAGCAACTTATTTTGACAATCCAGGAAGAATTCTACAATGATTTGTGTGTTGTCTAACCTTTCAAAAACTGGCCTCTTGTTCTACAATTTGTTTCGTATAGAGGGTCTGGACCATCAGCTAATGAGAATTGATTCCTTCCTGGAGACGTGGACTCTGTTGAATTTTTAAATTTCATCCAATCACTAACCTTTGGTTGTGATGTATCTAATACGTCAGTTCGATGCTATGAAGCTTACCAGAAATTGTGTATGCCAGGCAATGTATTGTCAGGTTCCCAATGAAAATTGACAAGAAAGAGGTTTAGAGTTTTGGAGCTGTGACCAGGACAATAACTTACAGTCCCACCTCTGGATATGCATGTGGTTGAAAAAGATCTGTACAGGTGATGGCCTTTAATTGATTGCATATGTCCAAGCTCTTCACTAAACTGTGAGGAGATTAAACACACTGATACCATGATGAGACCCAAATGACCACAGAGAAATAACAACCTGTGATGGTTGCTCACGTGGTTGCACAGGTCATTTCCAAAAAAGGACTTTTGAGCTCTATAGTCTGACACCTTCATAGACATTTCTCCTCTGTCAAACTGGTGTGAGTTCCATATTTTCTCCTGCTGACTGCCCTCATTCCACCCTGACAATCACAGCCACACTCCCAAATATTTCACACACACCCCTTCAGAATTGTCACCTGAGCTCAAACAAACACTCACAGAGAATAGAAATTGAGGTTGGATGTCGTGCCAAAAGAATGAACTCATTGCAGCTGAAGCCGTCTGCCTCTATGAATCTGTTACTGTTGCTTTGTAGAACTGACAAACTTTCAAGCAACACATTTGTTCATAAACGGAAACACACCAGCAACAACAGACCCCATGCTGGTTCAAACTACTGAACCAGCATGCTTTCATACATATACACAAGGATCACGGCCAATAACAGACACATTGCAGTTAAAAGGTATTTTTCTCCTTACGTACTTGTTTTATTCCATTTATTTGAAAGACACCAGGAAATCAGGAAGAGACACAAATAATAATAATAAAGTTGGTTGAGTGACAGTCTGATCCACTCTTTACCAGTTGGTGGCATTTTTGTTGTTTGCCAACCGCCAAAAGACAAAAAAAATCGAAGAAGAAGCCGTTGAAGAGGAAGGAGACGGACGGTTCATGGTCTGTTTTGTTTAATGTGCGAATGTTTAAAAATGTCTTCGGTCCAGCTTAAACAAGTTTATGAACAACTGGTTAACTGTTGCAGAAGAAACATTCACAGAGTTTAAAGAAATAACCGTCAACTCGGAGGAAGAGATGGACGACCAGCGCAGACTGCTGGATTTCTCCCGGACTCCCCAGATAATCTTACACCGAATAGGTAGGAAACACCAGCGTTTGGACCCGCTCCATCTCGGGCAACGATTGTGGCCAGACACTTTTTCTAACTTTCGGAATCTAAAAATGTTGCTTTGACATTGTGGGTCCTGGGTAAAGTTTTAAAATGGAATAATGGGTTGTCTACTCTAAGTTATAGCAGTTTCATCTAGCTAGCTTGAATCGTCACATGACCAGGCCTCTTTACTTTTTGCCTGTACAAGAGCAAGTCAATAAAATACTTTCATAATCAACTGTAAGTAAAATATCTTGTACATATGTTCTTTAAAAGGTCTGCTACTGAAGATATATAATAATTTTATCCCCGCATGCATCCGTTATTCATAAGAAGAGTAATGTAACCATGGCAACCAGCCCAGCGCCGCCCTGGACTGGAAGCTTTTTTTCTTTTTTCTTTCCTTTTTTCTCTCTTTCTTTCTTTACCTCATCGTGGTTCTATTATTTTAAGGACTCCCGCACTTCCCATGTCTGTGCCTTCTGCCCCCCGCACTTTTTTCAGCATTTTATAACTTTTAAACCGTTAATATGTTTTTTTCCGAGCTGCCTTTAAACTCAACACAAAGACTCTCCCGCCGTTTTTGCACCTGTGCGGAACCGACTGAGGCATGCTGCTGCTGTGCAGAGGCTGGTGTGTTAAAATCAGGGCAATAGTGCACCAGAAGGCAAAAAACTTTTAACAATTAAAAAAATGAATACGTCAGTTCGATGCTATGAAGCTTACCAAAAATTGCGTATGCCAGGCAATGTATTGTCAGGTTCCCAATGAAAATTGACAAGAAAGAGGTTTAGAGTTTTGGACATTAATTAAATGCTTTTAACCCAATTAAAGACATTGATTGCATGTCTTTAATTGATATGCGATCAATTAAAGAGCCAATACAGCAAAACCATGGTGGATCAACAAGTGGGGGAGCAAGTTACGGAGACTGTTTTCATTACTTACCCCAGAAGAGGTAAAAAATGACAACACAGTAGCAGAGGCTATAGAACAGGAGCAAGTTGGAGAGGCTGAGGAGGAAACCCCAGGAGAGGAGCTCAGCAAGGCTGCACACTCTAAAGAGGAACATGAACCAATTGTGTAGAGTCATAAACAATTATATAGTCAGACATTTTGCAGTAAACATTTAATGTAGCAAGCAAACCAGATGAAAGAGAACATCTTTTTGTATCAGTTGGTCACAAGGCAAGGCATTTATTTACAGGAGTGTTTGGTTCAGAAATTGACGGTCCCTATGTGAACCTCGGAGCGCTTGAGGAGGAAGCGGTAGAGAACAGCTGGCCGGAATTAGCCTTCATAAATCGAATCAACCCTGAGCCAAACGCCCCTAACTCCGCGGAGTGCGAATGTCCAATGTCCAACTTGAAAGCAACTTCACTGCGGTCGGTAACACAATGAAAACACCGGAATAACGTTTGATTTGTTCTGTGGCCTCAAAAGATGGCGCCGAGCGACTGCTCGAGACGTAAACGTCATACGCAGTGACGTCAGTTCCAAAGCTCTATAAGGCCCAAAATGAAAATGAGTTTGACGCCCCTGTTCTATACTGATCCTAATAGTTTGAGTAGATTGATTTTACATACAGAAATAGACCTCAAAGATTGAAAATATTAGATTCTTAGACTAACATGATTACTCAGCATTTTTGTTTGCATCATTACTGTTTAGATTGTTTTAATAAACGTGGTTATTTTATTTGAAAGGTCACATAAATGTTTATCTATTTATTTTACATTAAAAGCCCTTTTACTGTCTCCCCACAAAATCATCCTTCTGAGAATTAAAAAGATACAGCTGATAAAAATTGAAAGAGAAAGGGAGTGAGATAAAAAAAAAGATACAATGGCTAAATAAATGCAGTACATAGTGGATGAATATTCACTATGTACTGAATGTATCCTGTGTCTTCTACATCACTGTCACTCCCTCAGTTGAAAGAGAATTCTCACTCCGTAAACAGGTGACCCTTTTCACAAAGTGTGGCCTATGTTCAGTGCACTGAATTACTAAAAGATGTCGTCTTTTAGTAAGACCAAAAATGCTGACCAAGATGTAAAAGCTGGTGGAACAGGTTTTACATCTTACAGACCAAGACCAAGTGTTGTGCTTGGTCTGGTGGAACAGGCAGAAGTTCCTCCAGGATGTACATTTGTGCATCATAACACATTTTCACCTGACTTTGCCTCATCGATAAAATAACTAAGTGAGGTTGGCACATTAAGACAAAGCCATCTGCATAATGTGGCATTTAAAAAGATCTATAAAAATCAAATCCTGCACTCTGCGCTGATCATCCATCTAAAATGATTCTAAAGACACTTGTAATCCTGCCTCGTTATTATAGGTTATGCATGTGATTATTTTTTATTTTTTGTATGTATAAATAGATAGATTAGTGTAAATTAGTTTACGTAGTTTCCCACTGGCAACAATAAAACCTACATTTAGCTAACATAACCAACATAAAATGTAATAATTCCTAAATAACAGGAATAATTATAACTTGCACTTAATTAAAAATTTCCAATTACAAATTTGGGATTAAGTGAAAGTCTTCTCTCATTTACCTCAATAAATAAAGTTAACAATTCCTCTTTTTTTCTGTTTTCTTCTCTAGATCACCAACGACATAACGTTTATAAGGAGAATCGATGTGACCAGGAGAGGAGCTCCACTCTGGACCAGGGGGAGTTAGAAC
>CAEFZY010031102.1:0-14483 GCA_903066815.1 Brachyrhaphis roseni
TGGATGGATGGATGGATGGATGGATGGATGGATGGATGGATGGATGGATGGATGGATGGATGGATGGATGGATGGATATTTGATCGCCTACCAAGCAGCATGAATTCTGGCTTTGACAGATCTGTTAGTTTGTCTTTAAGATGTAATCCTATCCTCCACTCATTACCTGGATTAATCACACAAGTTTGAACTTGTCATCTGCATAAAAGACACCTACCTGTCCACCACAGGCAAGATCAAAGATTAATGACTCGGAGGGAGCTGGGACCACAGTTTCAAAGGTTACCATAGTAACGTACTCATCCTTCGAGGAATAAAATCCTGCAGCACACACCAGGCCCATCAGAGGTTTGCCAATGACCATCTAGAACAGAGTTTTTCAAAGTGGGGGTTGTTGCCCCATAAGGGGTGCTGGGGTTGATTTAGGGGCACAGAATTTTGGAGAGATGAGGGGGAAAAAACACACAAAATTAAAAATTTTGTTAAGATGTTTTTTTTTATCATAAAATGTAATCTCTTTTTCAATCATTACTAAAAAATATAAGTTAAGATCATTTATTGAAGTATGCCATGGCAGCCATCTTTCTGATTGGCTGCCAGTCAAATTTATCAAGCTGCTTTGCTCTTTAAGTTAGGACAGCTAACATAGCTAGCATTTCTGGCAAGAAAAAGACAAAAGAAAGCAGAGGACACTGCTGCAAAAAACTCTAGGAACTCACATGAAACTAAAAGTGTGTGATCAGATGAAACAAAAGTGAAACTTTTTGGGATAAACTCCACTCCCCGTGTTTGGAGTGGAGCACAATCTCGACCTTCTTCTTCCTACAAGACAACTAATGTCAAGAAGACCAACCCAACCCCAAGCATTGGGGTGGAAACATAATGCTTTGGGTGTTTTTCTGCTAAACTGACAGGACAACTGCACCGTATTAAGCATAGGATGAATGGAGCCACTCATCATGAGATTTTGGGCAATAAACCGAAACACACAGCAAGGGCAGCTAAGAAGTGACTCCGTAAGAAGCATTTCCAAGTCCTGGAGACGACCAGCCAGTCTCCAGACCTCAACACAATAAAACATTTTTGGAGGGAGCTGAAACTCTTTTACCCAGCAACAGCTTTGAAACCTTAGATATGTATGTAAATATAAGTTTACATACATAAACTTACATTGAAAAATGTAGGTTTTAAATTTTATTTCCATGAAACAGACTTTTTCGAGGCATTACACAAATAAAGAAAAAAGTATGTGGATAACTCCTTAGCTGTTTTAATGAGATATCAGATACAGTACAAGTCAATCTGGGTATGCAAAGACAACACTCAAAAGGAACATGGGATTTCTAAATCAAAACTAACAGTTTGTCACTGTAAAATTTATTGTCCTTTCTCACAAGCACCACAACTTTAAAACAGATTTTATTTATTTATTTTTGATCTGGGGTATATTTGATTTTTTCTCATATTCAAATTCAGTGGAGGTGGAATTAAATAATCCATTCAGCTGACAAGGTGAACACTGGGTACTAAAGATGTGCAAGTTGTCACATCCACAGATCTGTGTGCATGTTGGTGTGTGTGTGTGTGTGTGTGTGTGTGTCCTTTCTCCTCTCCTTACAGGGCGTGACTGGCAGGTGTGTCCTTCACTTGGACCTCATCAAGGTCAATCAGGCAGGATGAGCTTGGCTTAAAGAGGAGTGGGTTCCCTGAGTCAAATGCCAGATTGTTTTGGTCATGAGTGATAATCAGGCTCTGTACTTCTGGTGTCTGAATGTTCCTTGAGTTTCTGACACTCACTTTTGTGTTTCAAAAATGTTTCATTTTCTTGTAGTCGTTACATTCCTGGACTGCAGTACTTTGCTTCCTCTGTGCATCGGTTGGAAGATCTTCACCCAGGACTCCGTCGTAACTCTCCTCACTATCTGCGTTTCCATTACAAACATGCGCAAAACTTTGTCAATATTCTGTTAATGTCAAAAAATCACAATTTCGCAATTAAAATCAAATGTAAATAAGTTACTTCACATGATAAGTTATTAAAAACCATGCCAGGCCATGATCCTCCAACTACTTCCTGTTGTCATCTTGTTTGTGGTTTTTGCCAGTAGCAACATCCTGCTGTTGATCATGTGACTCATGTGATGTGCAAAGTGTTTCCATTAAAATTTCGCAAAATAAATCATTTCGACACGGCCAAAAAAAACACCTCATCCTAGCGGCAAAACTTTTCATTGGCAGTTAAGCAAATTTATTTTCCAAATGTCAAATTGTGCATTTATATGGTCAATGAAAACGCACCTACTGCTCCTCTGGCCACCTTTGTAGAACCACCGTCCCGGATTCACTTGCCTATCCACTGTTAATCACTCCGTACCTTCAACATAAAATTAGGACAAAGAGACAATCGGCAACAAACCCTGCCAATCTCAACTCCTGTGGATATGCTAGGCTCCTCCTGGAACACCACCTCCTCTCCACCAGCACAAAACCTTTTCTTCTTCATTTCAAAACCAATCTATCGGGTCTCAGACATTAACTACTTACTACTACTAACTTCCTACAACGTTGACCTGGACTGCTGCCATTTTCCTCAAAGCATCATCTTGCTGTACACATTTACAAATTAACGTCTCAAGCTATGTTTTGTGTTCTTTGATTGTTACTTGCTCTATGGTCTCATGTCTTAAACATGACAGCAAAGATTTAAATCTCACTCTGTTCTTTGTGTTTTGCTTCCAAGGAGCCAGACTCTTTTGTAAATCTTTTCAAGTAATCTTGACTAAACTTCTTCAGCCTTTTTGAAGATTTTTCAGTTTTTCTTGAGAGATTGACTTCTTTTTTTATTGTTATTATTACTTCCTGTTGATGGGGAAACTGGATGGAACTAAATGCTGGGCTATCCTGGTAGAGAACCTATTAGAGGCTGCAAGAGACCTGAGATTAGGATGGAGGTTCATCGACGTTGACCCTAAACATACAATCAGAGCTACGACAGAATGATTTAGGTCACATTTTATTTATGGTAAAACATCAAAGTCCAGACATAAATCCAGCTGAAAATCTGTGGTGAAATGTGAAAATAGTTGTTTTCATGCACTCACTACTCAGTCTGACTGAGCTTGAGCCATTTTGCAAACAAGGGTGGACAGCAATTTTCAATATTCAGGTGTGCAAAGCTGGTAGACTCCAAAAGATTTACAGCTGTAACTGCAGTGAAAGGCTCTGCCGGCAATGACTCAGTGGGAAATGACACAAATACACACCGCACTCAAATAAATGCACACGGACGGTGAGGAGCTACTGCAGTGTGTGCAGTGCATTATGAGCAAAAAAAAAAACCCAACAAAGAATGACTCTCACTAGCAGCGACTCGAGTCGTTAACGGTCGTTTACTGTTGTTAACGGTAAAGAGTCGTTCAAAAGAATCAGATCCTTCATCATTACTACATAATTCATGTCTAGGCTAAACTTGTTAGTTTTAAAATACACTTCACTAAATATGATGAGGTACCAAAACAAACATTTGCTGCACCTGCTGCTGTAACACTGGAAATTGCTAATACAATCAATCATAGAGCAGCGTTGCTAGGAGCAGGGTGGGGGGGTGGCATGAATATGCTTTTGCAGTAATTATTTTTCTAAATTACTTTTCCAAGCAAGACTTCACACTTGTTCAGACTTTGTGAAGTATTATTGGACGTCTGATTGCAGCAGAGGGGCCAACGTTGCTGAAGATTCACATCCTTGCATACATGTGCAGTGCCACAGAGGAGCAGAGTTTGAAACATGAGATGAAATAAATCCATCAAAACTGTCAGACGTGCATCGACAAATACTCACCTGCCAGAAACAGTAGAGGACACTGCTGCATATAAAAAGTATAGTTTTTCAAATAGACAATAAAGTGATCAAAGGAATTAGTTCCCTTTGAGTTAGTCACCTTCATTTACCAACAAACAGTTTTGAAAAAAAGTAAAAAGCAAAAGCAATGCTATTGTTAAGTCTGGAAACTCTCCAGTTGTAAACATTAAACTGCAGTAATCTAGCAAACAGAGGCAAGCTAGCCAATTAGCTATGCTAACCAAACAGTCACAAGCTATATTAACATGTTGCTAATAGAGCTACGTTAGCTAAGTTAACACATGTTACATTTAAATCAGCTCATTTAAGATGTCTTGAGATAGTTCAGCTGGATTTAATATATATATGATATTAAAATTAATACTAATAGTTAATTTTAGTTTTTTATTTGTCTCACTTGTTAGATATATGCCTTTCTCTTTTGTTAGGTGTCTGAAAATAGATTTTCTGTTTTTTCTGTCTTATTTTGTCACATTCTGAAAATATGATTTAAAAGTTGAATTTAAAAAAATGCAAATTAAAAGACTATCGTTCAAAATAAAAGCCCTCCAAATGGTTCTACAAAAAAGAAACATGAACAGAATGAACAGTGGCAGTAGAATGTGTTTTTGACAGAAGTCCTTCTCCCAGAGGAATCACTGATGGAGTCATACCGCCACCTGCAGATGCCAGTTCCTCTGTGCCCAGCCTCACTGTGTCAGATCCACGGTTCCAATTGTGAGCTGTAGCTCATTCTCACCACTAGATGGAGGCACCTCGCTGCAGAATGAGGAGCTGAAACAGCAGAGAAAGAGAAATCAGCAAGAGGAGATCAGCAGATGGCTGCAGTCTCTGATGAGCTCCTGGGACATTTTGGCATCTGGAATCTTATTGGTCTGTTTGCTTTGTTTACCTCCAGGGAGCCAAATGTTAAATTGAGGAGATTAGATTAGATTAGATTAGATTAGATTAGATTAGATTAGATAAAGGTTATCCCAGTCTGCTGTAGAGACTGTCTCCATTTTGCCTAAGATAGTCAGCAGTTAATTTCCTTTTAAGGGGGAGTCGGTCCCCTCTGAGCCCCACTGTGATTACTTTGGTGGATATTGACACATTATCTGCAGTAAAAAGACTGAAACGACTGAGGTTTTCTTCTAATGCAACTTTCCCATTGAGATCCAGGCCACAGGGTAATTGTCCGCTGAGCAGCAGGAGTCTCTCTGTCTGACTGTAATTCTATAATATCGGGGTTGGCCATGACAATAATCCCTGGGCTCATCATGCATCGCCAGAACCGCTTCACAACCCAAAATATATCTACATGAGAATGAGAAATTGTGGAAAAGGGAGGAATCGCTGGCTCTGAAACACGGGCTCGTTTTAAAAAAGAAAGCTTTCGCTTTCTCGGAGCAGAAAATGTGGATCGTTAACAGGATATTGGCAACATTAATGTGGTGACTTGGGAGAGAAAAAAATGCTGAAACGTGGGAATCAGGATCAGCATGCTGGATATGTTATTGGTTGTGAGATTTCAAATTAAAATGAAAGAAAAGGCATTGCTCTTAATTGGGAAATTAAAAAAAATGTATCTGTACTGGCTTATATTATTTTTGCCACCTTGCTTTAAACAAATATGATATTTTTACCAATGTTTGAAAGGAAATATATAATCACAAGCCTGACTAAATAGGTAGAACTCTTCAGATAGTGGTATGGAAATGTCTTACATGTATAAATCACTCCAAGAGAGACAAAAATGTAGGTTATTCACACTGTAAATAGTCATATTTGGAAGTGGCATCTTATTTTGAAGTATGTCTTTTTTTACTTTGACTTGGAATGATAATTTAATCTGACTGAGCTTTATCCATTTTTGGCACATTAGAGTCAAACTGGAGTTTTACGTGACGGACCAACACCATGTGTGTTTGTTGATGGACCCAAAAGCAGCAGGCTGAGACGTAAGCAGTGTCGAAGATTTAATAAAACAGAGATGATCAAAAAACTCACAAAAACATCACAGAGAACCCAAGGAGCCAGAGAAGAGCAAAAAAAACATGAGTCCGAGGAAATGAACGGCAGGTAATCATCGGGGAGAACCGACTTTAAGCAACATTTGAAATGTGGGAAATGTGAAGTGTGAAGAGAAAACGCTGTTGGCTTTGTTGTTAAAAATGCGTCTCCTGTGCAGTGACCAGTTATCAAGTATTAAGTAATCTTTAAAGTAACAAAGTCAAAGTCAAAATTTTCTAGGTAACCGTGGCAACACTGTTCGTCACATAAAACTTGGTGAGACCTTTTTTTTTTATAGACTTCAACATTACAATGTATGACAGAGAATCAGGGTTATACGAATAAAAAATAATTTTACAAGAATAAGTCATAATACCATGACTTTATTCTTTTAATACTATGTGTATTATTTTGACTTTTATCATATGAGTTTCTTCTCATAATGTCATGACTTTGTTTTTGTCACTTTTTCCGACTTTATCCTTGTAACAGTACGAATATGTTCTCGCAATACTACCACTTTATTGTTGTACAACTTTATCCTCGTAATATTATGACTTTATTCTCTTTGTTTCATCTTTTTATTTTCCCAGCATGACCCTTACACTCCGTCGTAGCCATGAAACGGAGAACCACAGGATTAAGCTTAATAAAAAAGCACTTGGTTTCAAGAAACGGAGGATTTCTATCACACTGCCCAAACATGTAAACAAGCTCCTAGGAAAGTATTCTCCCACAATGCTCACACTGTAGGCAATCAGTGAAACACACTTATAAAACAAGCCGCCTTGACAGGCTTTTAGTGTTTAATCGTCAGTGGGAAGGTGGGTGGAGGTCGGGAGGTGGAGGGGCGGTCAGGTTATTTCTGTAGATGTAAAGATCTATTTATTTCTACTTTGCACAGATATGTCTATTCATCAGATGCACAATCGCCACCATTTACCTGCAGCCCGTTTCTGATCGGTCAGTAATCCGGTGCATCAGCCCCTGTGTCCGGCCGAGTGGGATCGTTTGCGCAGGAACCATGTAAAAATAAACATATGAACTGTTACCTACGTGCCTAATTCCTGCGAGGAACAAACACATGAGCAGACATGCAGGTATGAGGATCAGGAGTTAGATAACTCACTCGCGCCCACACACATGCGCACACAGAAGGCATTCATGGCAGGAGGTAATAACACAGTGCTGCTTTTGAGACACAAGCCACAGTTCTGTGGGCTGAGAGAGCTACATGCAGGACATGTTATTGCTCCATATGTTTATAACGCTGCCACGAAAAAAAAAAAAAAAGAAGAGACCTGGCCTCAGGCATTTCCTCCAGCCGCCCTCTCCTCAGTCACCTCCCCAAGAAAGGCAGGGAGCGCTTAGCTCAGGACCGAGTTCATACCACACTTTGCTTTAGGAAACGGTGTCGTTGTTTCTCTTTCCGCTTTGGAACGTTTTTTCCAGCCACGTTCCAAAGCGGAACGTGCTTGGAACATTCTACACCACTTTATAGCTCAATCAAGTTATCTATGTTATCTGCAGTTGTTCTAAAAATGCTATATATATCAAATATGACTGAAGAAATTCAACTTGGTAATGCAGCGCCTTGAAAGTGGGTCTCTGTGTCTTTAAAAACTCCTGCTCTTTCTGACATTACAACATGGCTCCTCTATCAACCCTTTAACAACGTTTTTACCAGCGCTGCACTGAGAAGTAGCTTGTACAATGAACTCAGCTGATGCACAGTTCCACCGGTTGTTTGCTAATTGCTGCTGGCTAGTCTGAAGGAACTGAGTGGGGAAGTCGGAGGGGGGGGGAGTTACTCTGTGAGGTGGGAGCTCAGAAGTTTGGAAACTGCAGCTCTGAGGAGATTAAAGGATTGCTCAAATATGAAAGAAAGAATCAAGGCATCGCTCCAGGTGAGCTTTGATTATCAAATAAATTTATAACATAATGTAAAGCTTAAAAATAAAAAATTCAGTTTTACATAGTAGGGTTATAACCTGACCCTGGTTTACACTTCTCAGAACTTCCTGCTTGACTTGTCAGCTGTGTCACTCCGTTCAAACTGACTCAATAAGAATAGAAATAATTCAAAGGAAAATGATGAAGACAGCGCTGGTTCTTAAGGATTCATGAAATGATTTCCAGTATTGGCTCTTTCATCACCAAGTGTCAGAGGATTTAACAAGCTCTTTCAATAAAACGGACGCAGACTTTCCTGGGAAGAGGTCATCAAACCCACAACCATGTTGGCTTTGAGGAGGAAGGCAACGTTTTCCTGGTGTGTGGAACAGAAAACTGCTACAGGAGATTGGGAACCAGTGATCTAAGTAGGACTGTCAGCCTATAACGCGATTCCAAATAACACTTAAAAACATGTCACATTTGATTATTGTCAGGCAAAAACAGCTTTTTTTCCTCGTTGCAACTCTGAAAGCAGTCTTCATCAGTAATACAGAACATATTAAAAGCCTTAGAGGTGATGGAATGGTGACCCGTCCAGGCGCAAAAGGAAAACAGGTGATCCAACTTTTAAAAAATAGAATTTGTTACAAGTAATCACATTAAGTTTATCCAAGTAAATATATTAAGTTGTCGTGTTTAAAAAGAAAATGTCAATAAATGAAATTTGACAAACTGATTTTGATTACATATAACAAATTAACTTTTTTTTTTTAAGTTTGAGATCTCTTATATATAAGATACAGAAAGCAGAAAGGAACATGAAATGGAAAAAAAAAATATTAAAACTACATTCAACACACAGGAGTTTGGATTCAGATGGGTTTTTTGGGTTGTGCCACTAAATACATCTTATATTAACTTGTTCAGTTTACTTTTCAGTTATATTATTATTATGATTATTATGATTATTATTATTATTATTATACAGCTCTGGAGAAAATTGACAGACCACTTAAAATGATGAGTTTCTCTGATTTTACTTTGTACATGTCTATGTGTGAGTAAAATGAACATTGCTATTTTATTCTATGAACTACTGTCAACATGTCTCTGAAATTTCAAGCAAAAATTTAGTATTTATTTGCAGAAAATGAGAAATGGTCAAAAAAATGAAAACGATGCAGCGCTTTCAAACAAGTTTGTATTAATCTGGAATCAACAATATTGATGTTTTAACTCAGGAAGAGTTCAGAAATCAATATTTGGTGGAATAACCAGCAGGTTTTCAGTGGGGTTCAGTGCAGTGGGCTCTTCATTTTTTCCAGAGCTGCATATCCAGATTGTGTTTGTAGTTTGTTTTTCTCTTTCTGCAGGTGTAGAAGCAAACTTTATGGTGTTGACTTGTATTCAATTTAAGCTTCTTTCTCTTTTCTACTCTTGCCTCCTTCTTTCTTTTCGAACCTTTTCCCCAACTTTCCTTTCTGCTTCCATTTCCATTACATTGGCAATAAACCCAAAGCATTTTCTGCAAAGACCGAGAATTACTGATTGTACGTGGCACGTAGCGGAAAATATTTTGTAAAAATATGAGAATTATCATACGACTAGTGACGGTGAAAGTCCTCAACATGAACACTGTAAATCATTCTGCTATAAACTTTCTCCAGGTCAGACGCAGCTCTTTTGTTGACATTGTACGACATATCATCGGTTTAAATGCCCAAAATGTGCATTGATGTGATGTGTGTGATTTTAGCCATTTTAACTGGGAAGAGTCAAAATTTATTTCTCACCTGAAATTGCCTCATTTGTGGAGTCTTTGGCTTTTATTGTCATGATTGTGTGGATGAACCCAAATGCAGAGAGGTAGAGGCAGCTTGTGGGTAGAGAATGTTTTAATGACAAGATGGTGATAAAAAAATATCTTGCAAAAACCACTGGGAACACAGGGAGTCAGAGCAGAACAAAAACAATGAATACGAGGGAAATGGAGGGAGAGTAGACAGGGGGATTAGAAAATACATCTAAAATGAATAGATATAAAGAACATAGACAAACTAAAGCGCAAGGAATAGCTAGACACAAGAAATAAACAAATGAGTCACTAACTACGAATTGAAATAAGGTAAGACAGAAACACAGAAGAAGAAAGAGACTGACACAGAATAATAGTGAAACTAAAATCAAATCAAAGCACCAAAACAACTCAAGACCCAGGATCTAACTTTTATGTGGTGTCCTAACGTTTTAGGTGGATGCAAAACCCTCTGAAAGGCAGAACTGCAGATATTTGAGTCTCTGTTTTCCAAGCTACCACAAGAACCCAACTTTCTCCACGGCTTCAAAGCTTTCTTTCTCATTCATTTGAAAAATGTCTCTCCTGCTTTTTTGCCAGCAGCAACTAACACTTCAACGTGAAGCATGAACGAGTTTGGTGAAAAGCCTGAAAACCAAAACAAAAATCAAAACTGAGGCTATAGCGTTAAAACCCCAGCTCTACATGGTTTGGTCAGACGAAGCAGAAATGGAACTGGAATCAGACTGCATAGCTAACAGGGCCGTGTTTAAAATTCACCGCAAGCAATCAGATTTAAAAAAACAAAAACAAAAGGCAGTCGACTTGAAGGTCTAATGGCCTTTTATATTATTTTTTTAAAGTAATGACTTTGTGTCCTTAAAGCCACAAACAGCATTAACCCGGGCTTTTGTTATTCTAATCCATCCCGGTCTGCAGCCGGAGACTGAAGAGTTTGTGTTGGAGGAAGAGTTTTTCTCACTGGGAGCTCAGAGGAGGTGTGTGTCGGGGTGTGTGGGTGTGGGGTGCGTGTGTGTGTGTGTGCGCACCCTGACCCCCGTCACATTTATGGTGGTCCTGTCCTCCGTCTTCCATCGCCCGACCGCGTCCGCCCGGCTCGTCTTTACGCCGGAAACACTTCCCCGCGTTCACCTCCCGCCACGCCGCCTCCCTCACAAAAACCTCCTCACATTTCGTTTGTCGACTTGTCTGGCAGGGCGGCAGTTTGCCTTGTCAATTAAAAAGACAGAGAGAGTCATTAAACAGTTTGCAGGGAGGTGGTGGACTGTTGTCTGATGCACAGGAAGAGCCTGTGCCATCTCTTCCCCAACTTGAACAGGTGCAAAGACAACAGTCAATGTGATCTTTGTGTCGACTGGAGGAACTTTGGACCTGGCGCCCCATCTCCTCCGTCTAGCTTTTGGAAGACTTCAACCACGCTGCTGAATGGGAAGCTATATATTCTTGACTGACACAGGCCACTGAAGTACCTGCTTGTCTTGGCCACCAGCCGTCCTCCAGGCTCCCGCGTCGATTCTCAAAGACGGCTCTTGTTTGTCCAGCCGCTAGTTTGT
Organism: Brachyrhaphis roseni; assembly: GCA_903066815.1. Classification (NCBI taxonomy): domain Eukaryota; kingdom Metazoa; phylum Chordata; class Actinopteri; order Cyprinodontiformes; family Poeciliidae; genus Brachyrhaphis; species Brachyrhaphis roseni. Next base: position 11,119 of record CAEFZY010031102.1, read on the forward strand.
GTTTCTCCCTACAATGAAACGTTACTAAAGGACTCACTTTGAAAACTGCTGGGTCATTTCTACTTCTATGCTGCTGGGAAAGAAGTTGGGCAAATCTAAACAAACATCCTTTTTTTTTTTCTAAAATAAAAGTATGTAACTTTTATTTTTTTAAAAATATGCTTTTCTTTTTACATTGATGTTAAATGAATCAGTATGTCGTGACAGTATAATATGAGTTGGATAATCTATGAGAAGATCAAGTTGCACTTCCTCCCAGTTCTAATAATGGCATTTGAAAAAAATGCAAAAACTATCAATCACAGCCAGGAGGAGGGTCTTGGTGCCATCATGCTCATGTACGTGCTGCTAAATGTGATAACTGCAAACAACTTACAGTTTCAGGAAAACTGTTTATCCACTGTCATTGTTAGTTATGCTAGCTAGCGTTAGCATTCATGACGGGCTTCATTGCTGTAGCGCGGCATAAAGAATGGGGTAAGATGTGAGCAGCACATACACAAGAGTGATTGGCAACACTAAGACCCTCGTTCTGGCTCTGATTGGACCACAGGGAGAATGCAGTTGAGCTAAAGTTTCTTCACAGATTATTTGTCTCTATAAAACTTTCACAACATATCAATTTTAACATATATATATATATATATATATATATATATATAAAAACGTTTTATTTTTAAATAAAAGGTACATACCCAAAGTTTAAGTCCCAAATTATGATCTAGTTTTTTTGGATTGGAGGAAATGAGGACTGCCCTTCTGATTTGTGTGGGTTTTTTTGCTATTTTGCAAAGTTTTGGTCTGGAGAGTGATATTAAAAATACCAGATCAATGTACATATTTAATAGAACGGTAAAAGTTATTATTTATTTTTTATTTTTTTGAAGGAATATGAAACAGAATAACGTGAATCCATGTAAATTTTTGTTGGTTTTTGTCTAGTTTTGCTTTTTGTAATTTTTTTTTAAAAAATATGTTTTTGGAATAAAAAGGTCAGATGATATAAGATTATTTTCTTCTTTCTGTTGCTTTTCATTTCATTGACTTGTACATGTTTTCTATAGTATGAAACTGCTTTGTTTTTAATGAAATGAATACATTTCCTAACTAAAGAAAAAAAGAAAAAGTTTGAACATTTCTGTGTTGGGGAACACAACCTCTGTGTTTTCACCTCACTTTTCCTGACCGAAGGACAATTTAGACAATTTTTCAGCTACACCAATTAAAAAAAGAAAAGAAAAAAAAACTGGGGGCAGAAGGCAAATACTTTTCATCTGAAGACCAAAAATTAGGCAGTCTGTCCACTTTCACCTTTAACCTTTTATCTATGTAGCCCTAATTCATCTCTAATTCACTGTTATGTTATCAGGTATCATCAGGTCTTCAGTTTGCCATCAGTTGATCATCAGTATCGATGCTCACCTGCTGCATAATTTGACATCTACACTCGGTACGTTGCTGCCTCATACAAATCTCCCGTAGTCTCAACTGTGGCGTGAATCTAATAAAGTGCTTGTGAATATTTTTGCTATAAAACATCATTTTTCTTTCCATATGAAGCAGATGCCAGCATCAGATATCAAACGTTAGATGAACTGATTACAGACTTGTTCTGCTGTAATAAGGAGCTGATGGTCAAAATAATAATAAAAAAACCCTGCATAATAAACACAAGGGAACAATTTTCAAACTCGTTTCTGCTGACCATGTTAGATTTTTACAAACTCAGAATTCCTGTTTACATTGGATGTTTGATTCCTGGTGCTGCGTCTACTTACTGGTCTTATTATCAACAGCAATCACATCCATGGGGAACGCCGCTGTGCAACGCTACTTTAGTAAAACTTCACTTCCACTTCCAGAGCATTTCTGTCACCTCCTGTTCCCTGGATGTTCGCTTTCAAACAGCGTCGCTGTGAGTCATTCTGAGAAAGTTTCATAATCTAATAATAATGATAAAGCTGAGAGAATAATCTACCCACACTCTTCTGATGGTACGACTTAATTCACTTTCGCTGTTATTGCCTAAAAACATCCCTCACCGCCGCCGCCCCCTCCAACAGGGGGACAAATTGTGTTTCACTGCAGGGTGAAATAAAGGTTTTTGTCAAATGATTGAATTCAGCAGCAGCAGCCGTGGAACAGGCTGAGGAGGTGGGAATAAAAACCTGGTGAATAAAATGCTTCAGGTTTCTCCGCTACTTTGATTAAAAACAATAAAGCAGTTACTTGATCATTTTGTGTCCAGTAAGTCAGCAGGTTGTGTATCCACACTTTTATTGAACATAGAAGTTGTTTCTCAGTTTGTGCTTAGTGAGCCATGAGGCCTCTATACACTGTAAAACTGCTTTTTCATCAGATTTGATCAAAAATATTCAATAATTCCACTAATAATCCTACGTTTTTCAATTGAAATAAGTATCATGCATTGTCAACTGGGAATATTTTTTCTCATCAATTATTCTTGATCACAAGTATGATGCTGAAAACTCTGCATTTTAAAAAAGATTTCAGTTTAATGACGGTAACTCGCGGCCGAACCGTTTACACTCTGACCCGCCGTGGTGTTTGTTGTTCGGGGTCGTGTCATGATGACCTTTGAAGTGCGTACATGACCTCGTGACCTGTTGTTTACTCGGGACTTTTGGTGTCAGATGATTTCAAGGCAAATAGTTGGAGATTGTGAGGGGAATCAAATCAAAATGACACTTCAATTCTAGCGTCTCGACAGACAATAATTTGCAAAATAAGAATTTAAAAGTTTGTTTTAAAAGATGCGGAGAGTTTATGTGAACTAGTAACAATATCAACAACAATCACCTCAATTTAATGTTGTTGTTGGACATAGTGTCATGTTCCGTGTTCTCTGTGTGATTAGTTTTTATGTTTTTGTGTTTTTCTGTTATTTTCGAGTTTTCTGTGTATTTAGTTCGAGTTATCCGTGTCTATTAGTCTCCCTGTTTTCCCGTCCTCCCTTGATTACTCCCAGGTGTGTCTTGTTTCCCTGATTGCCTCCCCGTGTATTTAGTCCCTCCGTTGTCTTTGTTCTCTGTCGGGTCCTTGTCTAAGTTTGTCAGACTGTCTGTTGTTCCACTCGTTTGCCGTGCGCTACCTGCTTAAAGCCTCTGTGTTCCTGCCCTGCAGTGCTGCCACGGTTGTGGACTGTTCATTTATGGTTATTCATCATTAAATCATCATCATTCACCTTACCTGGGTCTCCAGCGTCTGCCTCACCACCGCCTCACACCACACAATTCATGACACACGAATAAGACATCAAATAAGGCAGAGGCAGCAGCGTCGTAAAAGTAAGAAATACTGCCTCCTACAGGAGAGAGTTAGCATCACTTAAACCGAATGTTTTT
>CAEFZY010031104.1:0-25674 GCA_903066815.1 Brachyrhaphis roseni
CATCCATCCATCCATCAGTTCATCCATCAGTTCATCCATCCATCCATCCATCCATCCATCCATCCATCCATCCATCCATCAGTTCATCCATCAGTTCATCCATCAGTTCATCCATCCATCCATCCATCCATCAGTTCATCCATCCATCTGTTCATCCATCTGTTCATCCATCCATCCATCCATCCATCCATCCATCCATCCATCCATCCATCCATCCATCCAGAGGTCAGAGGTCAAGCCTCCCAGAGTATGAAAGCGTCAGTCAGCACCAGGCCTATTGATGACATGTAACCCTCTGACCTGTAGGGGGCAGCAGGGCTCCGGGTCTAACTGGTCTGGTCGCTGCTGTTTCCACTAAATGTTTATTAAAAATCCTGCTGGGTTCACAGCAGAGATGTGAGAGTGGCTTCAAAAAGAGCAGCGCTACTTCAGCACTCACCAAATTACTGAAGTAAGAGTGGAAACGTTCAACTTCTTCTGTTGTAAAATCAAATAAATGAAATTTCTTGTTTTTAATATCATAATTTGTGTTGCAGCCGTTTAATGATCCGTCCGATCGGAGCCGATCCGCCCAGACTTCCCAGTTCCTCTGCAGGTTTCGGAGAGTTCAGACTGGGAGCACGCTGGTCTCCATGGCGATGGGAAAATCAGACCAAGCACTCGTTTGTTTCTTACGAGGCGTAAAGCTTCCTGCATGGGGAACAGAGTGAGACTTCCTGTGAGGCACCAACAGTGTTTCCCCAGAAATCCTGCAGCTGCAGTGAAAACACTGCAGGTAAGGAGGAAAAATGATAAAAATGACAGAAAAATGACAGAAGGATGACAGAAACAACAGAGAAATGATAGAAAAATGCAACAAAAACCAGAAAAACAACAGGAAAACTAAAGAAAAACAATCACAAATGTGATGATTTTGTTCATTTGCATCTTTCAAATATATTCATCCGGCCGCCAGGGGGCGCATGTGCGGCTGAATATTCATCTGGACGGACTTCCAACCAAACCTGTTTGTTTGTTTTCTGTAGTTTAGTTCTGATGTTCCTCAGAAAATTTGACGGATCATTGATAATAAATTTCCACGTGAAGAACTTTTAAATGATCAGAACAAACAGAACCAGGCTCCTGCTGCCCCCTACAGGTCAGGGGGTTACATGTCGCTGTCCCCACCAGGTATTACTGATGATGATGTCACTGCTGTTTGATAAGACTTGAAAATATTATACTATAAATTTTTTCAACAATTTTTCTGCATTTCTTTGGACCAAACATAATAACTTTATTTTTACAAATATTATTATCCATTTTTTTATTTTATTTTTTGGAGGAGGGAAATAGACGGGGACTATATGTTTTTATTTATTTTATTTGGATGAAAGAAAGAAAAAGAAAGGAAAACAAGAAAAAACAAGGAAAGGAAGAAATTAAAGAACGAGAGAAATAAATTAAATCTCTGTCAGACTTCAGTTTTTCTATCTGATGATCTTCCAGTGACTCGTTTCTTCAGACCAGTTTAAAACCAGAAACCAGTCAGAACCAGCAGGAACCGATCCTGGATCCAGGGAGAGTTTCTGCTTTCGCTCCGTTTCTCCCAGTTCTGAGCTTCACATGATGAACAGAACCTGGAGCCCAAACATGGCCGCCGCCTGCAGGGAAAACACAACTTTCCTTCCCATCTAAGGTGTGTGTGAGTGTGTGTGTGTGTGTGTCCGCTGACCTGCCATGTAAGGGGTGTGTGAGTGTGTGTGTGTGTGTGTGGGGGTGTGTGTGTGTGTGTGTCCGCTGACCTGCCCCCCTCTGCTGGCTAAAGCCTTATTTAGATTTTTATTAAATGATGCCTTGAATAAAAATATAATCTTTACTACATTTTCTTAAAAAATAAGACATTTTTATTTTTTACAACTGTTTTATTTTACTGACTGAAACATTTGATCATCAGTGACTCACCTGCTGCATCACTTCAAAGCTTCAGGCACTGGTGTCGTCATGGTAACCACAGAGATAAACACCCAAAGCAGATGCAAACCAAGCAGCTGACCAGCAGGGGGCGCTGAAGAGCTCCTGGCTTCTTAAACAGATCCAGAAATTTACATGTGGAGTTTTCTAATCTGAATCTACGTTTAAATTCACCCACATGGTTTGTGATGACGAAATGTTAAAGAGTTTAAATTCATTTAGAACATTTCAATGTGGTTATTCCGATGCAAGGAGGAAAATATTTACGCTGGTACCGTCACCATTAGAACTGTCATGAGTTAATGTCGTTAATCCACAGCATTCAAACGGTCAGGACTGAAGGAACCGGTCTCTGATCAGGTTCTAGGAAACATTCAGGTTTTCTACCAGCTCAAAAAAAAACTGGTGGCTGAGACACAAACGCATCGGCAAAATACTTCACATGGTGTCAGGAGTCAAATCATTCAGAAAAAATGAAAAGTGAAGGAAGAAAACAGGATCAGCAGCAGATTCTGATCAGCTGTTATAGTAACTACTGCAAAGATATCAATCATTATCAATACTTCTTTTCCATCATCATGTCGTCTCCATCGCTCTCTCTAGATCAGGACTCATTAGTTTATAACTCATTATTCATAATTGACTCCAACGTGTTTCCAGTCCGACCCGTGAATCAGTGACATACATCCTGCTGGGGGTTAAAGGTCAACTGCAGGAGATAAAATCTATTTTCACACGGCTCAAAAACACAGAGGAAATCTAAAAACGGCGTCCAGGCAGATGTTTGAAACGACGCAGTCAGGAAGGTGATGAGATCTGCAGCTCACGGCGGTTTGGGAATCACTTTGGTCAAAACCTTCAGGTCTACTGATGAAGAGCAGCTGAGAGGAAGAGGAGCCAGAACCTTCTGGACCGAACCGCCTCTGATTGGATGAGTGGGTTCCTGAGACGGGCGACGTTTCAACCAGATCAATTTCCAGGATCTACAGTTTGATCACTGATTATGTTTTTGTATTAAGACCAAAGTAGGAAGCAAAATTAGGTGAAAGAAAACATACGAGAATTAATGAAATAATGTAACAAGAATAAAGTCATGCAACTAAACATCATAAATATGAGATTAAAGTCATAAAGCTTCCAGAATAAAATTGTAATATTAGTAGAAATTAGTAGTAATTTTATTATTAATCCTACTTGAAAAATAATAAAAATGAAAATCCTGAGCAGGTTATACTTTATTGGTCATTTTTATTCATTAGCATGAAAATGTCATCAGATCAGGTCTTTGAATCTTAATTAACCAAACAAGAATTTAAAAGAAAAATCACTATCCTCAGTCTGGCCCTAGTAATCCATCGTATGTTCAGAACAAATCTTTTATGTTTTGTTTTAATAATTTTGTTAAACTTTAAAAACATTGAATGATTTAGTCAGCTTTAGTTTCCGTTTCTCCAGCAGAGGGCAGCAGAACTGAGCGTCTTTAAATGTGTCTGTGTGAGAAACCGAGAGCCAAAACCACCAAAGGAAAGTTTGCCTGCGTGATTGTGCAGGCAAATGTGTGTATTTGTGAGGCTGCCAGCCTTGTTTGTATGCCAGTCCTGACAAAAGCTCCATCCAGCCGTGCAGCAGAGGGCTGCTTGTTCCCAGAGACCCTCAGAGCTCCAGGACAGCCAGTCCTTCTGCAGCCCAGAGCGGGTCCGGACCTGAGCGCTCGCCGCCCTGCCCTCCACCTCCTGGAGCTCCGGTTGGATTACCGATGGACGGGAAACACAGACAGGAGCGTCTGAAGTGAGACAGTTTGAGTGTTTGGAGAGGAGGAAACTTCTCAGCTGGATGTCCAAACACACAACAAGTTCTGCTCAGTTTGGAAAACTCAACTTCAGCTCTCAACTTTTGCATCTGCGATCGGAATATTTTTATTGGACCAATCTTGGAGGAAGACAGTTGGTAACTTCCAAACACAGGCTGATCATTTTATTCCAGAGTTTAAGAACCTTCTCGGATACTCCTGGGGTTTTACCGGATTGTTGACCTTTGACTTCCCAGAAACAGGCTAAATTCAACGGTTCTGGTTTGAGCTGGAAGTAGATCTGTTAAACTTGTAGGTCATGGCTCCATCACTTGTTTTTTTGCTCTGTCTTTACCTCCCGCTGCAGTTCATTCATGCAAAGACTGTTGAGCAACAGGACAAGCAACAGAGCAATCCCCATAAATCCCCCGACAGCGTCCAGCTGGAGGCTCTTCACCTGAAGAGCGGGAAGCAGTTAAAACCTGCAGACGATGCCTCCAACCCTGAACACAGCCCCCCGGTACCCGACATGGTGGACCTGGACCGGGTCCGCCTGGCCCGCGGCGCGGACGAGGATGAGCAGCAGTCCACCTTCAGCCATTCCTTTGAGAACGAATGGGTGACGATGCCTCAACTCACAGAGTTCAGCAACACAACCAGGGTAGAACTGAACCACAGAGACGAGATCAACCTCCAGGCAAACACCTCCAACCCCGACCACGAGGGTCCCTTCAACCCGTTTTACCCGCTGGTGGAGAGCTCGTATGTGGCGTATGTGGTTCTGTTCCTGGCCGGCCTGGTGCTGGCCGTGGGCGTGGTGGCCAACATGGCGGTCATGTGTGTGGTTTGGAACAACTACTACATGAGGTCTGCCTGGAACTACCTGCTGGCCAGCATAGCATTCTGGGACTTCCTGGTCCTGGTGGTCTGCCTTCCAGTGGTGACGCTCAACCACCTGAACCATCGGAGGATCCTGGGCGACATCACCTGCCGCTTGGTGCCGTACATGGAGGTAGGCGGGCCGTGTACGTCACAGATCGTTTGAAGAAGCTGGTGTTGAAGCTACAAAAACAACGATATATATTGCAATAAAGATGTGATCAATATCAATAGATAATACATCTGATAGAATTTTAATAATTTGATCATCTAGGCAGAGGAAAGGCTTTAGCTGCTCAACCTCTCACAGCTAGCTAGGCAAGGTGGGTGGCATCAACTAACTCTCTCACTCTGTGGATACCTAGCAACAACCTGTTGCATAACATGCGCAGCAGCAGTTTCATGTTGTACCCAACATACTCTTACGGGTCCATCTGCTGGAAACATCTCCACAAGGTAAACGTTTACAGCCTCACTGACCTGCACAGGAAGCTGCAGTTATAGAACAGCCATTGTTCACAACTTCTTCTGTTAGCTGACGCCCAGGAAATCCAGCTCAATGGGAGAAATCCTGGTTGAAGAGAGATGAGAATCAAGCAGAACTGCATAGGAAGCCAACAGCCAGGCAACTGAAGAGCAGGTTCATCTGAAGTTTTGATGTATTATTTTTGACCAATGATAGAATATTTTCTAGTGATCCAGAGATAAATATGTGACTGAATATAATAAAGGACTTTTCGTATCTTCTAGTCCATCACTGAAAAATTCTGATCCTCGACTCATCAATGCCTTGCTTGTTCTAAAATATTCCTCAGCATGAATGTAACTGATTAAATGATAAGTTATATAACCAACATGTCAGTGTAATAACCAGCCGTCAGAAAATTCTGTTTAATCAGCAACAATTCTGCTGCCAATAACAAAACCAGAACTTTCTGAACCCAAATGGAAAAACACAACCTAGAACCAAGGCAGCATACTGGGTTCTGGACGGAGAGCGGTGCCGGCAGCAAATCCAGGACTGGGAGGAGCCAGAGGCGGAGCCAGAAAACTTTCACAGGGGCCCAACAACTGATAGGCGGCAGAGATTCACATCTGTCCTTTCATAATGGTGTAGCAGGTACCAAACTAAAGCTTCCAGACAGGCAACCTGTGAGACCCACAAGCTCTGGAAAGCCGGAGGCTTTGAAAGAAAACTCCCAAAAGTTTTAGTAAAATACCCAGAAACCTCAGGAAAGCAACCTGTACTTTCTGGAAAAGTGCCGTATAAGTTTTGGGATATCAGAAAGCAAGCTTTAAATTCTGAGAAATCAACCTGTAGGTTTGAGAAAGTAACCATAAGTTATGAAAAATGCCTCAGAGATTTATTGAATGTAAAGAGTAAACTCTGAGTAGGAAACCTGCAAGTTCCAAAAAGTACTGGAAAGTATCGTGTAAGACCTGGGAAGGTAAAATGTAAATTCAGGAACCACTCTGGAAGCCTTAAGGAAGCGACTTTAAACCTTTTAGTTTCTGAGAAGTAAAAGTTTTGAACACTTTTCAGAAAAGTACCAGATGACTTCTCCCTGCATTCAGCCCACTCCCCAGTCCTCTGCTACAGTAACTGCAAGGAAAGTAGTTATGGAAACTATCAAGAACCTTGAAATCTGAGAAACTCCTGAGGTTCTGTAAATGTTTAAAAGTCAAAGGTTCCTGAATGTCCACCGTAACGATGTACTGCTGCCATTTCTTTTTAACCAGCTCATGGAAATAAGCTTAAACGATTTGACTTTGTTAAAAGTCAAATTAAGATAGACTTGAACAGAAAACTCATGTTTGTAACTTATAAATGTGATTCTTTAAAAATGGCTGTCATACTGAAGAATCTGTTCAGATCTCTGATATTGGGATGGCTACTTGTTGAGACGGCATTCACTGAAAAACAAACCCCTGATGTTTCTCCTGTTGGTTGCTATGGCAACCCGTTGCTATAGCAACCTGTTGCTATGCCTGCAGGAACGTCCTGCTGCAGCTGTCACCGTTTGGCTAAAGCAAAGTTGGTTTGGAAACTGTTGGATTTCTAAGGTGAGCTGAGTGGAGAGCTGCTAATGTTTTGGTTCAGTTCACTATAACTAAGAATGCGCTTAAAATATTCATTTATTTATTTTTTCCATTTTTTTCTCCGAAGAGTGTCTTGCAGCGCTAGTGGCTCGTATTTTTTGTGACAGTAGGCAGACAGGAAGGAGGGCGAGGAGAGGGGGGAAGACATGCTGCAAGAGTCGCCGGGACCGGGAGTCGAACCCGCGACGTCCGCGTCGAGGACTAAGGCCTCCAAACGTGGGGCGTGCTACACCCTGCCCCACCACAGTTCAATATTCACTTTTTGAAGTGTTTTACTAATTCAATAGTAAACTGATTTTGAAGTACGTGTCCAAAGCCAAAGCCATCCTGAAAACAGTGACTAGTTTTTGGTTTGTAGTTCTTAGTTGGGGGTGTTTTAAATCTCACCTCGGGTCGGGTGATTGGGGGTCGGGAGGCATGGTTCACCTACTGGGGAACGGCTGTGCTGGTTTGACTGGGCCTGGTTGTGGGGACGACCTTGGTGGTGTCGCAGTGAGGGGCCTGGCAGAGGGCCGGGCGTTTATGTGGGACTCTGGAGAAGCTTCATGGTGGAGAGTTTCCGCCAGGCGACTTACAACTCTCAGGTATTTTAGGATCTTTTGCTCTTGGCCTCCTGGGTTCTGGTCGCTAAAATGACTGTTTTCAATATGGTACATTAAAGATACGGACAAATATGCAGATCAAATTTGATAACACCTTCAAAATCTGGGCTAGCTCTCTTTGCAGAGATGTGGAAATGTGCAGCAAACGGCACCGGCTCATTCACCTCCCAACTCCAGGGTTTCCTCCAGAGGATTATAAGCCTGGAAGGCCACCAGGCTTCCTTTGCCTCCCACCCAGGCTAAGTGTTGCTTGTTCCTATTAATATGTTATTTATACACCAGTAACAGTAAAGACGGATTAAGTTGGTTCATAGCTTTGGCCTTGCATGCTGTTATTTCCAAATTATGATGCCTGCTCAAGCATCTTTACATTTTTGTATCTTTTAACATTTTTCAACATAAAAACCTGGTGGGTCACTAGCGGACCCCAGTATGGATTATTTTTTTTAAAGTCTGAAATTCCTTCTTGTTTGAAATGATTTGTTCTCCATAAGTATCGTTTTGAGTTCAGACACCTGGCAGTTAAATTGGGTCTGGATCAGAAAGACACAATTCTAGTTGTTGGTTCTGTACCTGAAGACATTGTAAGCACCCATGTGACAACGTTGGTTAGAGTTCTACTGTCTGTATCCTGAGAAGCGGTGATGATGCCTCTGAAACCTGCTGGGAACTCTTTACCAGAGTCTTAATGTAATCCCATCACCAACGCTCTTCTTGTGCCTGCAGATAGCGTCGCTGGGTATAACCTCCTTCACGCTGTGCGCCTTGGGGATCGACCGTTTCCACTCCGCCACCTCCTCGCCCCAGCAGAAGGCCCGGCGGGTGGAGCGCTGCCGCTCCGTTCTGCTGAAGATGCTGCTGGTTTGGCTCTCGGCTCTGCTGCTGTCCAGCCCAGAAATCTTCCTGTGGCAGCTGAGCCAGGCAGTGTCTCCGTCCACCGGAAGGATGGTCGACACCTGCACCATCACCCCATCCTCCCCACTGTCCCTCTACCTGCCCGACTCTCTCCACTCCCTGCTCCTCAGGTACCACCAGGTGAGCTTCTGGCAGACCAGTGAACTGGTTCTTGGATCAGAACATCACGGTTCTGTCCGTAGGCGGTGCTGAGTCTCCGATCGGATCTCTCTTTCAGGGTCGCATGTGGTGGTGTTTCGGCTGCTACTTCTGCCTCCCCGTCCTCTTCACCATCCTCTGCCAGATGGCCACTCGCAACGTCAACAGCGACTCCAGCTCTGTCCAGAAGCAGCGTAACCATGACGACCGCGCCAGCAGCCAGAAGCGCCAGCAGCACCAGGCGGTGGAGCGGCAGCTGAACTGCACCCTGCTGGCGCTAGCCGTGGTTTATGGGATCTGCGCTCTGCCAGAACATGTCTGCAACATCACCCTGGCCTACACGCACATCACCGTCTCTGAGGGCACGGCAGCCATTCTGGTGCTGTTACATCACTTCCTGTTGTTCCTAAAATGCGCAGCGACGCCGGTGCTGCTGCTGTGTTTGTGTAAGGTGGGTCAAAGTTAAAGAACCACAGAGTTGGGAGTCTAAGACATGAACCAACATAAAAACATCACGTCTCAGAAGACATGAGTCCAAAGACTTGCTTAAATGTTGGCCTTTCTAGATGTCCAGGTGTTTGTCTCTCCATCACTGCAGCTGATCATTTGAGAAACCTGAACAAGTTTAGGACAAAAGATAAAAATGAATGTCTGAGAGCAGAAAGAGACAGCAGAATCACCTGCAAAGACCTGACAGGATGTCACGTTTCTCCTCATTTATGCCCAGCTTTAAGCTAGCAACACTTTGGAGGAAATCCTTTTCTATGTCTTTTAAACTTTATTCTTCAAGGGTTTCATTAATAAAATGACCCAAAGGTCCAATTTAACTTTGATTCATTGCTTATGAACTCCATGTATTTGCTGGCATCAAATTAGATTCCAGGTTTCACAAAGAATCCAAACAAAGAGAAATATTACAGAGCTCATATTTTTAACGATCTTTAATCATCTTTTATTAGCATTTAACATGAATAGCATCACTAACAGCAGTCTGTTTGCTGATCCCTACCTTACCGTAAGGTTTCCAACTGACTGCTAGCATCTCAGAATCCAGAAACTTAGTTGTAAAACTTATTTTTCTGAAGTTTCACTTCCTGTTGTAACAGCATAAATAACAGCCAAGATGTCTCCTTGGAAAATTTTCTTCCACTTTCTGTTTCCTCTGATTCCATGTTTGAACACTGCAATGATTGTTAAATTAGCCAGCTCAGCTAATATCTTGTTAGCAGCGCCGTTAGTGCTACCAGTTGGTTCTGACTTGTGGTGCATTGGACCAGACCTTCAGTAAATCACAGATCGGGCCGGTTGAGTATTAAATTGTCCAATCCCAGCTGACTTCTTGGTGCTTTCCTGGTTCAAACAGATTTAATTTGTGTTTCAGGCTCTTGGTCAGGCCTTCATGGACTGCTGCTGCTGCTGCTGTCAGGAGTGCCAGCCAACCACGGCCCAGGATTCACCAGGCTCCGCCCAGGTCAAACTGAAGGCAGCCAATGAGACTTCCATCTTCTTTGACAAGGCTAAAGACACGACGGCCATCTTGTCCATCTCCAGCTAGAGCCACACGTTCCTCTTCAGTTGTTGCTCCATGCACCAGTCATCTCTTAGAAATAACTCCAGGTTTTCTTCCTTTCGTCTTTATTAACTCTGCACTTCTTCTTTTGCTCTCTACATGATCTATCCATCTTTTTCCATCACCTTTCTTCTTCCTTTACACACCTTTTCAGCCAGACCACTGTTTTGTTCGGGACACTGCAGCTTCCTGTCTGTACAGGAACTAATGTTTAATCAGTTAGAAAAGCTGCTGTTGAGACCTGTGATGACAGCAGGAACCTGTTCCCAGGACTCTGAAGAGACTCGCAGAAGGAAAACCCCGACCACCCTCTGTAGATCCAAGCTGTGAAGTTATTTTTTGTTCTTACTGAAAGTAATTTAAGCTAAATCAAAGCTGTAGTTCCTATGAATATTTAGCTGAGAGAGAAACCTGAAGGTCTGCTGCTACGACCAGCTGGTAAAGTCTGGATTACTGAAACTAAAAACTGAAACATGATAAATCAATTCATGAAGCGCCAAGTGTAAAATTACAAAGTCAAAAGTTAACAGCAGGAATTTGAGTTATTTAGTCTGTCATATTTTCCCTATGTTGTTAAAGTTAAATATTGAATTGGCAAACTAAATATTTAGACTCCAAGATAAATATTTAGCTCACTAAATAATGTTTGTAACATATTTAACTGAAATATTTAGCTTCCAGGCTAGTTTTAGTTAACTTGGAAGCTAAATATTTAGCTAGCAACTTTTAATAAATAGTTTAATTTTCAAACTAAATATTCAGATCTAAACTAAATACTTAACTCAGAGCTAATTATTTAACTAACACTAAATCATTTACATAGACCCAGTTGGCCCAGGTTTTCCATGTTCTGGTGTTCAGAACCAGATTGGACCCAGCTGGTTGTGGTGTTCAGAACCAGATTGGACCCAGCTGGTTGTGGTGTTCAGAACCAGATTGGACCCAGCTGGTTCTGGTGTTCAGAACCAGATTGGACCCAGCTGGTTGTGGTGTTCAGAACCAGATTGGACCCAGCTGGTTCTGGTGCGCAGCAGCAGCCCAGCAGGTGGTTCCCTGAGCCTGTTGAATGTGTTCTGGTGTTTTACTGCAGGTGTTTCTGTAAAGGTTGTGCTGATAATGAAGCTACTAATCTGAGCTAAAGAGACGAGATGTTGATGAAGAACATGGAGGAAGATGAGGAAGACTCTGCCGTGATGACCGTCCGTTCAGGAGGTTAAAGTGTGTAGATTAAAGTGTATTAATGTTCCTTAACCAGAATGTCTAGAACATGAAGGAACAGCAGATTTATGTTTTCAGGATAGAAATACGACTAATCCGTGTTTGTTTGACAGAAAACAGGATGCAGATTTTATGTGACATGGATGATTGTGCCTTTGTAATATCCTGTGTTTTAATGTTAAATTTCTGAAATTACAACATGTTTGTCAGGACTGTGTGTTTGTGTCTCTATCAGAAACCAGAATCATAAGATCTGTATGAAGATCTTAACAGAAAAGATTTGCTTTAAAGAGCATCTAAATAAAACCTTTCTACTGGTTTTATGTGAGGATAAGGTGAACAAAAAATACAAAACACCACCTTAGACCAAACTGGATCATTTAATACAGCAACAGATCTACAACAGAACAACTAATATGGCCTAATCAAAGTCCAGATTGCAACCTGATTAGAATTCAGTTGTTAGAGCTTCAGAAATGGAGGAGAAATACCCTAAATGAAGTTAGGTAGTGAACACACTTCTGCTAATCCGCTAATGAGCTAACAGCAAAGCTAATTTTTATTTAGCATCATTGATATCTTTGAAAACATTTAAGACTCTTAGCTTCCCCTAAATTAATTTCTAAAGCGCTTATTAGTTTGGCTGTTTTGTAAACTTTCAGTTGAATGAAGTTCAGCATTTCTTTTAAATTCATGCTGCTATTTGAAGTGGATGAAATCTGTTACAGTAAACAGTTTAAAATCTACCAATGTCCTTCATGCTTTCTGACCAAACTAATTGGATAAATCAGTACAGAGTTAGCAAAACTAAACTGAAACCATGAATCATTTCTGATTCATCATTTCTGAAGTGCAACAACGTAGGTGACTCTGCTTACTGTCCTATAGTACACTATGTTGTTATGATGTCATTGACATGTTGGGCATCAATATGGCTGAATTTAGAGCCTTAGCTTCCGCTAAATACCATGTTGGTACTGTGCTACATCGTTAGCAGAACCAAGGTTTATGATTACGGTTAGCATAGCTAACTTTCTAATTAGCAAAGCCGAACCATGATGGAAATCAACATGGTTGAATTTATGGCTTTAGCGTTAGCTATGCTATATGCTTATGGTGTTGGTATAGCGCTGTAGCGTTAGCAGAACTAATGTCTCTAATTAATGCTGTAGAGTTAGCTCACAGTTAGCAGCTAACCGTTTCGTAGATTCTCCCACTACTGGTGGGAAGAGTGGACCAGAGGTCTACACATGAACCAGTTAAAATGTTATCACTTCTTAACATAAAACATGTCTGTATGGTAAACATGTTCTGGTTTTCACGGTTCTGATGGGTTCTTCAGACCCGCGGGTCGGTTAGGAGCTGCTGCTCAGCATATCAATGACCTCACTACTGTCCGGTCTCCAGGGGATACCGGTCCAAATTCACCCAAACCGACTCTCAGCTGTGTTAATTTAGAAAGTTCAGCTATTTTCTAATCAGCGCCAGTCTCTTCCCTCGTTGCCCTGGCAACCCATGAAGAGGATTTAAAAGGGGGACAACATTTTCTGTCCTCTGGAGGGTCAGACAGTTACAGAAAGGAGGCTGAAGGAAGGAGTGAAAGCTACAAACTGTTTAAAAGCTCTAGACGTCCATCAGACAACGTCCTGAGGGGAAGAGGAGCTCACAGAGCTTCCTAAAATGGTGGATGAGTTTCAATTTCAAGTTCAACCTGAAGCCAGTGAAAACACCACACCTGTTCCTGTTTAAATCAGGGCTGCCCAGGTAAAGTCTCACCAGCATCCAGTCGATCTGCGCTGCAGCGGTCCGCTAACGAGACGTTCCTTCAGTTCAGGTGATAGAGAAGAGAAGCATCTATAAACTGCAGGCAGGATTACAGATATTAAAGGGCCAGTGTCATGTAAAATCTACTTTTATGATCTTTCCACCATGTTATAATGTCTCCTCATCTAAATCTTACCTGGAGTGTTGCCTTGATTCGTTTATGCATGTTTGAGAAACTCTTTCATTTCCATGGCAACCAGTCATATGTTACAACACCTGGGTGGACCTAGCCCCGCCTTCGAGGCATGGCTCCCCCTCTCAGCTCCTTCAGACTAGCCAGCAGCAATTAGCAAACATCTGCTGAGCTCATTAATGGAGCTACTTCAGAAAGCTTCAGGAGTTTTTAAAGAGACAGAGGCCCAATTTCAAGGTTTCTCCTCGTTTCCTCGTCGACCCAAACACATCCAGAAATTAAAGACAGATCCAGGGAGGGTTTTTATTTCCAACACTTCTTCCAGAAATATGACCTGAGGTATTTCCAGATCTTTTATTTTTTGATTGGTGTTGATAAACCTAATAATAGTTGCTCATGTGAGCCTGAGTCTTTGAGGTGGTTGGAGGTTTTCCCGGACGTGTTGCGTCGTCATCTGGAGCTTTAATGGAGCTGACTCCACCTGCTGATCATTAAAAGCTGATTTTAGCTCCTGGTGATCTGCTGCTGAACGGGGCAGACGAGGAGGAGGAGGAGGAGGAAGGTGATTGATGCCGAGCTGGAGGAACAGAGTGTTTCAGGCCTCGCTGCTGTTGTTCTCATTAGTAGTGATGAGAGCTCGCCCCTCTGAAGCCAAGCCCCGAACAGACCGCCTCTGTTCGCTAATGAACGCACACACTGAGGCGACTAGACCTCCATTGGTCATACAACAGCGTCTCTGGGGGCGACTGGATGGGAACCAACTTCAGGCCTGCGCTTGTGTAACACAGAGGTCACAGGTTCGAATCCCACGTCGTTCAAGGAGGGGCTGCTTGTTCCAGACTTTACATCCAGATCACGTCGAGGTTAAAAACACGTTTCATGAGTTTTATGAGTAACTGTGTTTGATTTGAACTTTAAATAAGAGAAAAGTTCTTTACAGTTCAGCTGGAGAGGAAATGAGAAAACCTTTTTCACGGTCGCCTTGCAGCAGGAAGGTTCGAATCCCAGCCTGGGGTCTGCAGTTTGCATGCTTGGTTTCTCTCCCGCTTCCTCCCACAGCCCAAACATGACAGTCAGGCTGACTGGTCTCTCTACAGGTTTGGTTTCATGCATGTTTCTGTCCTGTGTCTCTGTGAAGAGTTGGTCGGTTGGCACCAGCCTCATCAGGGACATGCGGGTATAGATTATGGATGGACAGAGGGTCAGCAAGGTTGCTCAGAGTAAGACGACAGTAACAACACGTTGCGTTGTCCTGTGCTTTTAGACACGGTGGACCTCCGACTATTCATGCTTCAGGACTCCTGGATCTTTTGTAGAGAACGACTAAAATATTCTAAGCTGAAATATCTCGACGCAAAGCAGCTTGACACGTTATTGAAACGTAAACGCTCCCTGAAAACCGGGAACACAATGCCGCTGATTCTCAAAGAAACCAATCCAGGAGCTTCATTTATTTCCTGTGGTACCGTTCGCCTGAACCACTTTGGGTTGTGTCCAACTTTTCACGCTCTGATCAGGTTTAGACTCGACACCAGACCCGTTAAAGTCTCCATTTGTTATTCTGCCTTGCAAAGCAGCATGGTGCTATTTATGAATAAACCTTTTGAATCCAAAATAGATTTTTCATTGAATCATAAGATGGTAAAAGATTCCCAGTCCTTTCAAAAAGGTAAGTTAGTATCCTTAAAATAAGATAAAACTAAGATATGTGCACCAGAACCAAAATATTTAAGATATTAAATATTAAGATATGTTTTTGCAGTGAAAAAATAGGATTTGAATGAATCATATGAACCTTTGAGTGCTTCATGGTGAACGGTACGGTCCAAACGACCCAAAGGTAAGATACGTTTCCACAGAACCAGTCCCTTTAAGAGCCTGACAGAACAAAACATTCCTGTGAAAATGTTCTGGTTCTGGACTGAAAGTGAGAGGAAAAGCAAACAACATCCAAGTCAAAGCTCAGATGTGGATCAGAACCTTTGGACCGCTCTGGATGGAGACGATAAACTTCATGAGAAAACGGGAGAAAAGTTTCCTGAGACTCAAACTCACCGTGTGAAACCGTCTGATATGAAGAAGCTCTTGTCTGGAAAACTGTGTGTTTCCCTCTTATGAGTGAATGAGCTGCCATACGTGTGTGTGTGTGTGTGTGTGTGTGTGTGTGTGAACAACAAACTAATCTGACCTGAATGTGTTACGTGCGCGCCAACGTGAACGCTCCCTGAAAACCGGGAACACAATGCCGCTTTTGTTCAGTAAGAAAACTGATGAGGAAAGGAGTGAAGAGGGGGGGATGCTGTTGCCATGGCAACGCGCTGGGGCGGGGGGGTGCGGGGGGGAACGGACCACCTCACACTGTAGACAGGAAACACTGAGGCCTGCGCCTTTGTTGGTCACACACTTCACACTGGGAAAGAGAGGCCGAGTCCTCCCAGAGGACGGACGCTTTATCAGTGCGCTCACGTCCCAACCAGCGGCTCTCTGCTTTCACCGTCTTCTGGTTTTGTCCGTCTGCCTTTGAGTCGATGAGAAAGCTGCAGACTCGTCTTTCTTTCCTCTAAACTGTCTCTGATCCTCTAAAATGAGACTCTAAACGGGACAAGAGGAAGTCTGATTCAGACGGTTCACACAGAACTCCAAGAAAATCCACAAAAATCCATGAAAATAAACAGTATTTAACTCAGAGGTAGCTACAATTCTACACAATAAACATGATTTTGATGAATTTTACCAGTTTCTTGGACTTTTATGAGTAAAAACCTGCTGAAAGGTTTCCTGCAAGCCAGACCCGACATTCTGCAGGTGGCGCCCCCTGCAGCAGCTCACCTGTAATTACTGCCACAGGTGAGCTGCTGTCTCTGCTGCTGCTGCTCGGGTCACACACACACACACACACCCCCACACACACACACCCCACCAGGATCTCTCTCACACAGTGAGCGTGTGCTGCCCCCTGCTGCCCCTCCAGTAGAACTGCAGCTCAGATGCTGAAAGCAGCTAAATGTTAACAGGAAGTAACTGAGTGGAAATAATAAATAAAAACATTATTAGGATATTAAATTGTTTCTCTGTAGAAAGTTGAACTTTAAGCCAGAACACCTGAGGAAAGCCTCACAACTGAATGATCTCAAAGGAAGAGGGAGAAGAACAAAAACTGTTCAGAAACTAGAAAATCTTTTTCCTCCACATACTTATCCTGAACATCCTGAAGATTTCCGGGTTGGAATCATTCAGAGCAAACCTGAATGATTCCCAAATCTTTTCCGGATTTCAACCTTAAACTTCCTCAAGAAGCAACTTGAATGACTTCATCTCCCCTCATCTTCACTCTTCCATAAATTACCTACAAATATTTAGAGATACACTGAATGTTGATGTTGCGGCTTTATTAAAGGGTCACATTTTATTCCAGCTTTTCTCTATTTTCTCGTCCAACTAAAGACTTTATCATGTAAAAACAGATAAAATTTCTAAATGTTCTAATCGTCATCATGTCTGTGCCACCAGTCACAATGCTGGAGTCTGTAAAGCCACTGATTTAGAAACAAAACTCATCATAGTAACCGGTAAACTATTTAATTTAATGAATTTCTGCAACATGAGAAGAGTTAAAGTCTCAGGAAGACATGTTTGTTTGCACGTGCTGGGGAGGTTTCTGCTCGGCCGGACTCTGTTAAAACACAACTCAACTGAACTGAACAATGACTTACTGTCTGAGTTTCTTTCTGCTCACTAATCTGGAGACAATTTTCTTAAATATTCCTTATACTGTTTAAATTTCAGGAAGAGAAAATGCTTCTGCTGCTTTTGATTTGGAGAAGAAGGAAGAAGTAAAAGTGTTTAAAGAGAAATAAATAGCAAAAAAAGATATTTAGTCTCATAGTTTGAGTTTAAATTAAAAATTTAATACGTGATTTAATGCTTGATTTAGTTCAACATGATGTAGATGTTTCATGAGATCACATGACACCGCTGGTCCAATCAGAAACACTGAACTCCAGTTAGACGATTCATAAAACAATAAAAAAACAACAATAATATAAAACAAACATGAATAAAAATCTAATTCCAGACAGAAACAAAAACGTTTGTCCTTCAGGTAAAGTACCACACATCAGGGTTAGGGCACCAGTAGATTATTAACATTATTCTTATTATTAATATCTTACAAAACCAAAACAACAGTGCAATAATAAAAAGGTTTGAACGCCTCGCTCAGCGGGAGGAAGAGACGGAGGAGAAGCAGAACCAAAACGGACTGGAGGAGACAAGAGTCCAGAGGAGGAGAAGCAGGAGACAGGAGGACGGGAGGAGACAGGAGGACGGGAGGAGACAGGAGGACGGGAAGGAGACAGGAGGACAAGAAGGAGACAGGAGGACTGGAGGAGACAGGAGGACGGGAGGAGACAGGAGGACAAGCAGGAGGACGGGAGGAGACAGGAGGACGGGAGGAGACAGGAGGACAGGAGGAGACAGGAGGACAAGCAGGAGGACGGGAGGAGACAGGAGGACGGGAGGACGGGAGGAGACAGGAGGACGGGAGGAGACAGGAGGACAAGCAGGAGGACAGGCTTCTCAGGACAATGGAGGTGGAGAATGGAGGGATGACGATGGAGGAAGGTAAGGGAGAAGAGGACGGTCCAGGTGGTTAAAAGGTTTTTTAGATTCTCATCCAACATGGCTGCCAATGTGAAGTCAGGGAGGTTAAAACCGGGCCGACGGTTCTGGTTCTGTCTGATCGACCATCTGTAACTGACGGTTTCACCGATCGCTGCGTCTCCGGTCTGTCTGTTCGATGAAATGTTGAGCGTGTTTACGATGCAAGTCTGGTGAGTTCATCAGCCCAGCTGGGCGCCGACCGTCGCATCCCGCCGTATTCTAGTCTCACCTCAGGTTGACGACCTGCTGACCCGGATCGGCGCTGAGTGACACTGCGTCACGTAAAGGACTCTTTCTGATTGGTTCATGCTCCGCGTTCAGCTGCAAAACTTCAGATTTTCCAATCTGAAGCGTCGGCCATGTTGGATGTGCGAGACGCGCCGTGTCCACATGGACACGTTTGGTCTGAACGCAGCATCATTTTGTAAACCAGCTTAAACTAAAACCCGAACTTTCCTCCGTAATGTGCAGGAGGAAGCTGTGGTGCTGGTGTTCTGACCCGTTTCCACGGATACGCAACAGTTTTAACCGTGACCTGTCCGCCGCCAAAGCGAAGCGTCTCGGTGGAAGTTTGACCCGGATTCATCCTGGATGGAGGCGGATCAAAGCGTTTACAGGAGGTCCGTTTGGCTTCAGCAGCTCGTTTAAAGACAAACATCGGCTTCGTTTGGTTCTGATTAAACTGAAATACTGGGGAAAAAAGTTGGTTTTGGATTTAAAGTGTTTCTAAAAGATTTTCCTGGAATAGAACCAGCAGTCTCAACATGAACTGTTGGAGGGCAGGGGTCACCTGGAGCTGAGGGTGAGGCAGAGGTCATGAGGAGACAGGAGGGAGGGCGGAGGGAAGGGGCGGGGTCAGGGCCGGTGGGCGTGGCCCGTTCGGGTCGGGTCGTCCCTCAGGAACTCCTCTTGGTCCTGGAGTGTTGGATCAGCCACTGCAGAGTGATGTCTGCACACACAGAGCTGGAGGTCAGGGCGCCGCTGGAAACACTTCCTGAACAATTCAATCTCAAAATACGTAGACGTCACTCAGCTGGTTTATTATGCGCTTACAAACAATAAGTCATGACCAGATCAGAGTAAAAAGCTCCGACAGGTTCATGTGGTAAGACTTCATAAGCATGTTTATTAAAATATTATTCTATAATAAATGTTTTCACCACAAAGACCAACAAAACCTGCAGGAAGCAGATTCAGGGTGAATTCACACCAAAAGGTTCTGCGGCCCAATTGTTTGGTCCGGACCAGATTCAGACTTTATTTTCTTTGTTCGGTTTGCTTTCACATTGAGCTTTTTGAAAGAGGATTAAAATATGTAAACAAAGTCACATGGGTGAAGATCAGTGCTCCTATTGGACGTATTTCATCTTATTTTGCTGCACCGCTTTTCATCCAGTGCTAAATAATAACAGACACCAGTTGGTTTGTGTACATTTATGTTATCTTGTTTCATGTGATTAAATCTTTGCAGTTTTAACTCTTAATGGAAAGTACATTGTGTTGTTTCATACAGTGTAGATAAACGTGTGTGTTTGTGTGTGTGTTTACCAATATTGTCTTTCTCCTTGCAGGAAATGGAGTAGCAGCAGATCTCTCTGTCCTGGATGGCCGACAGGTTCCTGAACACAACAACGACCCGAAACACTGAAACAGGCAGCAGAACAGCAGAACCTGCAGCTCCAGCCGGACCCCAGGACCCACCGGGTCAGAACCTGCAGCTCCAGCCGGACCCCAGGACCCACCGGGTCAGAACCTGCAGCTCCAGCCGGACCCCAGGGACATACTGGGTCAGAACCAGTGTTCTGACTATCTGCGCTACCTCGTCAGATTTTCCTGCCGTAGAACGGATAGATGGCTATGTCTATCTGTTGGTGCTACCCGTCTAAACCTGCTACCCTCGTGTTTACAGACTAAAACTACAGCAGGTTTAATAAAAAAAAGAGTGTAATTAAACTAAAATATTTTAAAGTGTAGGATTTTGTCCTGATTAAACAACGACTCAGTTTACAGTTTACAGTAGTAACGACATTACAGACGGCAAACTAAACCATACAGCAGCTTAATGAAAGCCACGTATGAAATAAATAAAGTTTACCATAATCTACGACGAAATAAAACAGACAAAACGAAACCTGCTGAGTCAGGAGAAAGTGACGGAGCGTCGATGTGCGCATCGCAACGTAGGACGGATTGATGGGTAGCACAGACAGTTAGAACAACAGGTCAGAACCTGGAGCTCTAACTGGACCTCAGGGACCAGGTCAGAACCGGGTCAGAACTTACATCCTCTCTATGAGCTCCTTCTCGTCCAGAGCGCCTGGCAGGTCCCTCTTGTTGCCCAGAACCAGAACCTGAGGACAGAGAGGAGGAGGACGGGTTGGATGCAGCAGAACCAGAACCAGAACCAGAGCATGCAGGTAGAAAGCATTCAGTGCTGAGCGTTTTCCCATCAGCATGTGGGCCTGAGGGAGGCAGTCTGTGGTTTCAGGAAGTGAAGCTCATATTTTAGAGATTTTAAGTTTTGATGAAACTCAGTTTCAAATGTACAACGATTCAGATTTCACTTGTTTACAGAAAACTGACTGATTGTTTTTAGTTTATTTCTATTTATCAGGTAAGCATAAAATGTAGTTTTTGCAAAAATAATGATAATAAAAAAATATATACTAAGTTTTGGAGTTTAAACTTTATATTTTTGGCCCCCAAGCCAAAATGTTTGGATATCGCTGACTGCAACATTTTTGAGGAAAATTTCCAATAAACTCATAATTACGTATCAGGGAGAAAAAAATGGAGCAACTGATGATTTTGAATGAACCTCCAAAAGTCGTAGAGTCGATGAACTGACTAGATTTATCAGCAGGCTGGTAAAAGCCGACTGGATTTATAAAATTAGATTTAAACACACAACTGTCAGCTTGACGGCTGGTTCTATGCGTCCCTCTGGGGCCCACAGGGCCACATGAAAAGCTGTGGCGGGCCGGATTTGGCCCCCGGGCCTTGAGTTTGACCCGGGTGTGATCAGAGCAGCTGGGTTTGTCTGCGCTCAGCTCTGTCTGAGTCGGGTTTTCTCACAGGAATCCCCTGCAGCTGCGGTTTGTCCAGCAAGTTGTGCAGTTCGTTCTTGGAGGCTTCGATCTTCTCTGGATCGGCTGCGTCCACCATGTAGCTGCAGCAGGACGAAAACAAACGTCACAAACCAGAAAACTGAAGAAATCCAGACAGACCGCTTCAACAGCCTCCTGACGACGATTTAATCCTGAAAAAGATCCAAACTGAAGATACGAACCATAAATCTGCACAAAATGAAAACATGAATTTATTTTCTCATCATCTCACTTTATGACTCGGATTCTTAGTGAGGTAAAAATCTCCATAAATCCAACTGGAACATAGCAGAGGAACTGAGGGATTAGGAAACGGACAGAAGGTCAGATTAGGATTAGGATGAAGATGACAGGATTAGGGTTTGGACAGAAGGAATGATGGGATTTGGACATGGACAGACAGACGAGGTTACGATATGGAAGGACAGACGGTCAGATTAGGATTAAAAGATTTAGATGTGGATTGACTAAAGAATGGATTAGGATTAGAATACAATTATGTCTGCAATATGTAAAGACAGATAGTTGGATTAGGATTAAGAATATTCACAAAAGACATATTAGGATTAGAGAAATTAGGTTTAAAATATGCATGGATGGCTAGATTAGGATTAGGACAGAAGAGCAGATTAAGATGTGGATGAACTAATAGTCGGATTAGGATTAGAATATGGACAGAGACGGTTTGATTAAGACATGGATACAATCATATGGATGAATATGATGTGGATTGGAACATGGATGGATTTATGGTTGGATTAGGATTAGAATTTAGTCAAAGGCACAGATTAGAATTAGAATATGGACAGATTATGATAGAGATTAGAATGCAGACGGACAGATGGATTACATATCAGTGGGAATATCTGGGCCTCTCCTCTGCTGCTGAGGAAACTCTTCATCTGTCAGAGTTCTGGTTCTGTTGGGCCTCAGTTGCCGCCCCGCCCTGCCGCCCTGCCCCGCCGCCGGACTTACACGATGGCGCTGACGCCCCGGCAGTAGCGCTCCCACATGCTCCTGAAGCGAGGCTGGCCGCCGATGTCCCACAGCTGGAGACACAGAGACAAAGAGACGGACATGAGAGGACAGAGCAGGACAGAGAGACGCAGGGAATCAAACTACCAACCTTGATGGTGACGTTGCCCTTGGTGATCTTCCTCATGTTGAAGCCCACTGTAGGAATCATGTCTTCACTGAACTGACCCGACTGAAACACACACACACCCCCACACACACACACACACACACACACACACTCAGTCATGTTGTCAGGTCAAACAGCTGACACTAGCACTGAACCGATTGATCAATCAGCAGCCTGACCTGCTGATTGAGGTTTTTGGACTGAAATGTCAGGTGACTATTGTTAGTGGCTGATTTTAGACCTTTGCTGGTCAGATCAGTGGATAAGATCGACTTTATATGGACGCATCGGCCGATAACCCATCTCACCACCCGAAGGACATCTGGGCCGATTGATTCGCTGGCCAATAAATCGCTGCACCACTACCTGAGACTGACATTCAGGTAAGGCTGCTCTGATTCTGGATACATCTCTATGAAGCTCTGGTTTGTGTTTTTCCTTCCACTAAACTTTCCGTTAATATGGTTGTAGGCCTGTCACAATAAGCAATAAATCAATTAATCGCCTGATAAATTAAAACAGTTTCCATTTGCATGATCTATTGTTTTTCTCTTTTTACCACAAACTGGATGATAAAAGTCGTTTTTCATAATTCACTATATTTGTTGTTTTGTTTATTTATTTTGGATGTTTACAACATCTTTTAATTTCAGTGTTAAATGTTCATTAGAAGCTAAAGTTTACTGATCTTTGTGTTCTTGCAAAAACGATCAATTATTGAGCTTCTTCATGTGATTAATTGATTGATTGCTTATTGGACAGGTCTGTTTCTGCCTACTTCCTGCTGTCATATGGGTTCTAGATAAAAGGTTTTATCATTCGAAAGGCGTGGAAACCTGATTGTGAATTATAAAATAACAGCAAAAAGATCAACTAATCACAGTCATTTGATGATTCACACATTTCATGACCTAAAACAGAATGAATCTGAAAGGGGAGTAAATACTTTGCTCATGGCTGTAAATGTTGGATTTTTGCTTCATTTAAAGTTTTTCTGCTTTTTCATTGGAAATAAATCTTGAGCTGTTTGATCCAGCAGCAGCCTGGCGGCCTCCAGATGTTCCCAGATGCTTCTGATTCCTCTTTCCCTTCAGCGGAATCAGACGGGATGAATCCACACAGATCCACCTGGAGGTCCAGCAGTCCAGCTGAACACCCCGGTTCTGCTGGACTCCACCCCGCCTGACCTCCCCGCTGCAGGACAACAATGGACGCCGCCACATCCAGCAACACTCACCGCTATCACATTCACAAAGGTGGTCTTCCCGGAGTACTGCAGGCCCACCAGGGTCAGCTCCATCTCCTCCTTCCAGAACAGAGCCTTGAACCAGTCAAGGAGTTTGTTGATCAGCGCGATCATCTCTGCGCTCCGTCCGCTACAGCTGCTCTGCTGCTCGGTTAGCTGCTAACTGGCTGCCCGGCCCGACGCTCCGCTTTCTCTGCCGCTGACAGCCGCTGAGACACCCGCAGACGGTAAGAGGGAGACCCACAGAGCCAAGCAGCCTCACATTAACTCTGGAGCTCCGGTAGCTCGCTGTTTTACTGCTTTAAAACCCACCAACTGGCTTTTTTCTGCTGTTTACTAGCTGCGCCTTTTCCTGCTAGCGCCGACAAAGAGGAAGCAACGCACACGAACACATCCGGCGGAGCCCTTCAGAATAAAGCACAAAGAAAGTCAATTGTGTCAAAACTTACAATAAAATACAGTTTTTACACTCAAACATAATGTCCTTACTTATTAAATCAATTCATGTAATCCTAATGTGCTGATTATTCAACATAATGTTCACTATTTTGCCTTCTTGGTGATTTCAAATAAACAGGTAAATAGAACTTCGGCACTATATCCGGTTTGGGTGGGGTCGGTAGAGGAGGCAGAGGAGAGCACAGCAAAGACGAGGCAGAAACAGAAAATATATCACGAGTTCTAAAACACTGACCTCTGTTGGTTCACTGCATGATTCTAACGATTATCTAATGTTTTCTATTTATAGTCTGCTTACATCTTAACACAGAAGTTATAGTTTTGGTTCCCATTGTTCCCCATTAGAGCATCATTAAATGGAATATGTTTCGCATTTTAAAATAGTGAGGCAGAGTTTGGACTTCATCAGTTTGTTAAAATCACCCATCCATCGTCTGTTCCTGCCACACAGACGAAGGATAATTTGAGGTCAAACTCATTTTTGTTTAGGGTCAAATTAAGATCATGAATGGATAAAACCCGTTAAGATATTAATGAATCCTTAAAATTAAATAACATTGAACATCTTTTCAGTCCCTCCAGGATTATGAGATTGTTTTTGTGATTTTTTTGAAAACGGTTTGTGGTGCTAATTTAAAAATATTTACGATATTTGTGCTTATATTGACGGTATAAATAGTGGACTATGATCTGACATCAATTAAGGTGGAGGCAGCTGCTAGCATCACTTGAACCCAAATGTTTTTGACCATTTTGTGGAAAAATCTGCAGTAAACTCACAGATATGCATTAGTACAAAAAAGTGCAGGGATTTGTTGATTTTTGGGTAAATTTCTACGATAATTTGCAAGAAACTGGAGGGACTGATTGATGAAATCTGACAGAAAATTAACAAAAAGTGCTTTGATTTGATTGATTAAATAATATTCAAGCACAGTGTTATCATGACGGTTGTCACCAAAGGACCACATAAAAACGCCTTTGGGGCCTGATTTGGGCCCCGGGCCTCGAGTTGAACGGTCATGTTTCTGGACAGTGGCAGGAAGCTGGAGACCCGGTTGATGGTCCAATGTAACAAAAACAGACAACTATATTATTGACATGTATATAACAGCTTCCCAAACACTGCAATAAGCTGAAACATCACAGTTTCTGTGATGATAAGTGCAACCTACCACCAGCTTCATGTTTAGGAATCATGTCAGATGTAGAATGTTGACATCTAGTGTTCATTGGTGGTACTGCACTAAGTCTCAGCTGCTGAAGGAGGAACGACTTATCCTGCTTATCTGTCAACAAAATGCTGTTTTTGTTCAGAAACATCAAGAAGCACAAATATTTTTATTTTAAAACAAACCTAAATGTATACATTTCTGATAAAAACCCCACAGAGAACTAAAGCAAATAACCAGAAAATAATCTGAAACAAACACAAACATGTAAACAATACATTCATTTCATTTTAATCATCTAATTTTTTATTTCTCTTTTCAGTCCAGGATGAACATTTTAGTTCTTTGGGTTCTCCATACTTTCAGAGCAAAACAGAAGATCCAGTTCTGGTTCTGCTGTGTTGCCCTGATGGATCCGGTTTCCTGTCAGTCCTGTCTGCTGCTGATGTCCATGAAGCGGCCCTTCGGTTCTCCTGGTTCTCTCTGCTGTGCTGCTTTCCTCAGGTTTCTTTGAGGGCATTGCTGGTTCTGTAGGTTCTGTTTTTTCTCAGTTCTGCAGTCGAAGGTTCTGCAGCCGTAAGCTGGCCTGGTCCTCAGGGGTCTGCTGGTTCTGTGAGTCTGTGTTGGTCTGGTTCTGGTCCTGATGGGGAGAAAACACAGTTAAACTGGCAGTTCTTCCACTGACACGGTGTGAGGTAAACGTTTGCTACGTTGGAAACACGGCTACTGCAAGCTTCCCAGGTTTTACAGCCCAGATCATCAC